>JAVSCE010010707.1:0-67165 GCA_032199065.1 Smutsia gigantea | reverse complement strand
AGAGGTTCTTTAACAGGAAATGGTAACACCAGTCTTTTTAGATTTTAATTTACCTCTCAGAATTTAGTAGATCAGGTGAACAAAAATAAAGGTATAAAGATTTAAATAACAATATGCTTGAATCTGTGTCAAACTTTGTTCCCAGTAGAGAATGCATATTCTTTTTAAAGTTCTGTGAATTTTTGTTTTTAATTGTTCTGGCCTCAAAGAGAATTTGAAATTTTAAGTGAGCAATTATGTAGGCCAATTATTTTTTTGATGACAGTATAGTAAAACTAGATGTTCAAGCCAAAAATAATTGTAACTAGTTTGATGATGTAAAGTCTGTCCTATTGTAACTTGGATTTAAATTTCATACTATTTAGAAATGAACAACAGTGAGGACATGACATCTCATCAAAGCTGAGGAGATGAATGTTCATTTAAACATGGTAGATTAAACAACCATTTACTTTGTTTTCTATTAGGATTATAATAATGATTTAATAAAAGAAGGTCTAGGATGTCAAGGAAAAGGAAAACTGAGAAGTTGATCACAGAAGTAAAACTTTAGAAGCTGAAAAGTAATCAGTGGTCACTAACTTCTTAGATCTGAGAAAACTTCATTTTCTGCTGTTATGGGGAAGGCCTAGGACTGGTGCTATAGGAGCCCTGGGGCACTGCAGGAATTGGGGCCTGGCTACAGGTATCCTGAAAGAATTGTCTTAAAGTCTATATAATAACAAGTCAGCAACACTCATGGTGCCAGGACAGGGTCTCCTGTCTTATTCAGGTTTCTTCTCTGCTATTCAGGGAGGGAATTTCTGTACTTGAGAATACTGGGCACAGCTACGGTTAAGGGTGTCACACTGAAAAACAAAATTGAGTAGAAATCTGCATGTTGTACTAGGAATTATATCCCACTGCTTTTCCTCTCCTAGTTCTGAGAACACTGGGTGTCAGGCTTCCAACCCCAGATGTGAGATAGGAAGATGCATCCTGTTACTGCAAACTAATGATCAGGAAAAAAGACCAGCAGATAGTAACACGTGGGATCTGCCAGGGAAATGGCCAAGACTGAGCATCTTACAGTGACACCTACTCACACATTCTATTAACAGAATTTGTAGGAAACTTTTGAATGTTTCATTTTAAAATGTGAGCTTAAGGATCATTAAACATTTGAGGATAACCCTAATATGAAAGAGGAGAAGGAAATAGCAACAATTCAAGAAGAAGAAAGTTTTTTAAAAAAGTTACTGATACTTTGGAAGTAAAGGGATATTTGTATTTCTGAAACAAGAAAGGATGCTATAGAGCAATCCTCAGAAAACAAAGGAGCTCTTAAGACAGACAATATGCAATAGGTAATAGAAGGATTAGAAGTATAGAATATGAAATAATTGATTTACAAATTTAGAACATTAAATTCTTAGTAGAAAGTTAAAAGATAAAAATTGAGAAAATCTCTCACAAAGCAGGACAAAGAGATAGAAAATAAGGAAATTAAGAGGTTCACAGTTGTCAAGTTGAACCTATGAAAAATAAGAATTATGGAATGGGAGAAATTGGGTGAAGGAATTTAGGAATAATTGAACAAAAAAAACTTGAGTTTCTATATCGAAATGGCTCACAGAATGCTCACCATAGTAATTGTAAAAAAAGAACCACATCTAAGTACATCTGGTGAAATTTCAGACACCAGAAGTAAAGGAGCTCTAATAGCTTTTAGGTGTGGAGCATATAAAAGATGATAATTGATAATGGAACATCACCTTCAAAATCTTGAAGGAAACTTGTTTCCAAACTGCTAATTCTATACCTTGACAAACTGTCAAGTGTGGGAATAGGCTAAAATTATGAAACACGAGGTTGTTAGAATATTTACTTCACATGTGCTTTATCTCAGGAAGTTACTAGAGGGCTTCATCAAAATGATGGGGTAAATTAAAAGGAGGAAAGAGTATGAGGAAGAAGTAAAGTGAATACCTAGGATGATGGTGAAGAGAGATCCAAAGAACGTGGCTGTGCATCAGATCTGAAGAATAATCAGTTCAGAGAGATAGGAGGACATGGATCTAGACGTTTATGTCTTTGGAAAAACACAAAAGTAATAGAGGGGATTTTTGTGACTTTATTCATAAGAGATATTTATCTGTAGTTTCCTTTTCCTGTGATACTGTCTTTTTCTGGCATGAGGTTAATAATGGCCTCAGACTGAGTTAGGAAGTATGCCTTCCTCTTCTACTGTTTGGAATAGTTTGAAAAGGATTGGTGTCAATTATTTAAACATTTGGTTTAAAGGTAGATTTCATCAGAGAAGCCCTCTGGTTCTGGGTTTCCTCAGGGAAGTTTTTTCATTACTCAATCTCTTGTTATAGGTCTATTCAGATATCATTTGTCTTTTTAAATCAGTTTTTATAGTTTGTTTTTTCCTACAAATTTGTCCATTTCAGCTAGATTACTTAATTTGTTGCTATAGTTGTTCCTATTGTTTTCTTGTAATTTGTTTTATTTCTTACTATAAGGTGGATAGTAATGGCTGCGTTTTCATTCCTGACTGTAATAATTTTTTGTTGGTGGTCAGCCTAGCTGAAGGTTTTTCAGTAATTTCAAAGAAAGCTTTTAAATATTGGTTTCATTAATTTTTCTCTTACTGTTTTTCTGTTCTCTGTTTCATTTATTTTTGCTTTAATCTTTATTAATTATTTTCTGCTTTGGGTTTAGTTTGCTCTTTTTCTGGCTTCTTAATGTGGAAGGTTAGGTTACTGACTTGAGATCTTTTTTAATGTAGGCCTTTTTAGCTATAAAGTTCCCTTAAACAGCGCTTTCTCTTCCTTCCACAAGTTTTGGTGTATTGTGTTTTTTATTTCAGCTCAACATATTTTATAATTTCCCATGTGATTTATTTTACCTATTGATTATTTAGGAGTTACTTTATTTCCACATATTTGTTAATTTCCCAAATTTCCTTTTGTCGTTGATTTCTAGTTTCATTCCATTGTGTTTGGAAAACATACTCTGTATGATTTCATTCCTTTTAAATTTACTAAGACTTGTTTTATGGCCCAATATATGGTCTATCCTGGAGAATATTCCATGTACATTTGAGAAGAAAATATTCTGCTGTCGATTAGTGTAGTGTTCTGTAGATGTCTGTTAAGTCTAGTTAGTTTATAGTGTTCAAGTGTTCTGTTTCATTGTTGGTCTTCTGTCTAGTTCTGTCCATTACTGGAGTGTGGTATAAAGTCTCCAATAATTTTTGTGTTTGTTTATTTCTATTTTCAGTTCTGTGAGTTTCTGTTTCATATATTTTACGTCTTTGTGGTTAAAGATATATATGTTTATAATTGGTATATAGTTTTTGATGGATTGACCCTTGTATTATAGAATGTTCTCTAGTAACAATATTTTTATTTATGTTTATTGTGTCTGATAAGAGTATAGCCACTCCAGCTTTCTTTTGGTTATTGTTTACCTAGTATATCATTTTCCATCCTTTTACTTTCAACTTATTTGAACTTCAAGTGAGTCTCTTGTAGATAGCATATAGTTAGAATTTTTTGACCTATTCTGCCCATCTCTGCTTTTTGATTGAAATGGCTAATTAATTTGCTTTAATGTAATTACTTGATAAAGGAGTATTTTATGTTTGCCATTTTGTCATTTTTTTCTGTGTATCTTAAGATTTTTTTTCAGTTATTGTTCCTCTATCCCTCTTCTATTACCTTCCTTTGCGCTAAATAGATTATTTTCTAGTACCATTTCAATTTCTTGTGGATTTCTTCAGTATATATATATATTTTTTCATTTTCTTAGTGGTTGCCCAGGGAATTACAATGAAACAACTTATCAACCTAGTTACAGTAATAATAGTTTAATTTCAATTATATAAAAAAAATTTTGCTCCTTTATTGCTCAATTCCTTTACCTTCTTTTGTGCTGTTTTTGTCATACAAATTATATCTTAATATGTCTTTTAAATCAGATAGAAGAAAAAGTCACAAATTTAAAAATTATACTGTCTTTTATATTTACCTATCTAGTACCTTTTCCATCCCCTTTATTTCTTCAGATAGATTTAAATTACTGTCTAGTGTCCTTTCATTTCACCCGCAAGAGCACCTTTAATTATTTCTTGTACAACAGGTCTGCTAGCAACCAGTTCTCTCAGTTTTTATTTTGAATGTCTTGAAAAGTAGTTGTAGAATTCTTGGTTGACAGTCTTATTTTTGCAGTACTTTGTATATTTCTTACTGTTGCCTTCTGGCATCCATGGTTTCTGATGAGAAATTAGCTATTACATTGAAGATGTCTATATGTGACAAATTGCTTGTATCTTGGCTTTTTGGGGGATTATCTTTGTTTTTTGACAGTTTGATTATGATGTGTGTTGGTGTGGGTCTCTGAGTTTATACTGCTGTAGTTCCTTGAACTTTGTGAGTGTTTAGATTAATATTTTTCATTAAATTTGGGGGAATTTTTAGTCATTATTTAAGTATTCTTTCCCCTTGCTCTGCTCTCTGCTTTTGGGACTCCCGTTGTGTGTATATTGGCATTCTTAATGGTGTCTCTCATGTTTTGGGTTTTTTTTTTGCTTTTTTTCCCTCAGAGTGGATACTTTCAATTGACTTAACTTCAGATTCACTGATTGATTGTTCTGCCTGCTCGAATCTGCTGCTGAAACCTTGTGAATTGTACTTTTCAATTCTAGGATTTCTCTTTTGTTCTTTGTTATGAGTTCTGTCTAATTATTGATACTTTCTATTTGTTGAGACACCCATCTCATATTTTCCTTTAGTTCTTTAGACATGGATTTCCTTTAGTTCTTTAAACATGTTTAGTGCAACCAATTTATGAACTTTGTCTAGTAAGTTCAATGTCTGAGTTTCCTCAGGGACAGTTTCTGTTGACTGCTTTTCCCCGCCATGTGTATGAGCTATACATTTTTTTTAACATCTTGTCAGATTTTTTTTTTTGGTAGAAAACTGTACATTTTAAGTAATGTGGCAGATCTGATAGTCCGATATTCTCCCCTCCTGTATTTATTTGTTGTTTTTTTTGTACTCATTCTGTAAAATCTGTATTCTTTGTCATGTGTGGCCACTGAAGTTTCTCCTCTCAGTTAGCTTAGTGTTCAGCTAATAATTGGACAGAGGTTCCTTAAATGCCAGGAAGCAGAAAGGCTCCCAGTCAGTATTTGTTGAGAGGTTCTCTGTGTGTTGGGGCACACCTACAGCACTCAGCCAGGAAGTTTGTAACTTTGCCTTGCCTTTTACTTCTGCTTGTACAGAGCTTCCTGGTTAGCCAGAGGTGGGTTTTTAGGGCCTTCGCAGGCTTTTCCTGAGTATGTGCACAGCCCTGTGTATACATGTGACCATCTAGATTCTTAGGAATATATTGGAGCTTTTCTAAGCCCAATTTTGCTTCTTAAGCATTTTGGTTAGCCTGTTGTCTAAACTCTTAACCACTGTCTCAGCCAGCTGCAATATAAAACAATTGCCTTTGATTGTTTTTGACAGATGCCATGTGGGAAGACTTTCTTTGCACTGGGTGAGCTGAGCCAGATCAAGTTAAGATAGTTTTGGGAGTGGGGTCTTCTGGAAACCAGACAGGTCAAACAATGATAGCCCTCTTGGCATGTGGTTGTGAAAGAGCTCCCACTCTGCTCTGCCCTCTCAGGTAGCTGCCTGGCTGCTGGTTTTCACCTGGCTTGTGGACTGTTGGCTTTCAAAGCTACTGTGGAGCTGGGGTGGGAGAATGTGAATAAGGCAAAAATTAAATGCTGAAAAGTTTTCTGGTTGTATTAAGATATAGCCACCTTTTAAAATAAACTCTCCCAAGATTGCTACAAACCTTTGGTCAATTTCTTTAGCTTCAAAAATGTTGACTTGTTTTTGCCGGCATTCTTGTTGATTTTATGGAGGAGATGATTTTCAAATGTCCAGCATGCTTGTTACTTTTATGGGAAAAGATGATTTTTCAGCTCTCCTTACTTTGATATTTTTACTGATGTCTTACTGTTTACTTGAGAGTTCTCTTAGATATGAGTCTTTGTTAATATATAATTTACAAATATTTTCTCCAAATCTGTCATTTGATTTTTAATCCTCTTAACAGGATCGTTCACAGAGTACAAGATTTTCATTTTGATAAAGTCCAGTTTATCAAATTTTTCCTTTTATGGGTCATGCCTTTAGTTTTCTAAGAACTTCTTTCCTAGCTGTAGATTCTGATGATTTTTCTTCTGTCCTCTACAAGATTAGTAATTTTACATTTAGATCTGTGATAAATATTTTGAATTAGCATTGGTATAGCATGTGAGATTTAGGGTGTTCTTCCCTTACCCCCCCACCCCCCACCCCATGTATATCCAGTTGCTCTAGCACCAGTTGCTGAAAAGACTTTTTCTCTATTGACTTGCTTTTGCACTTCTGTCAAAAAAATCAACTAGCCATCCTCAAGTAGGGGTATGGTATAATTTTGGGAGGTTACAGAGGGATATAAGAGAGTGAAGTTATCTTGTGTATAGGAGGCCATCAGATCCAAAATGAAAAATCAAGATAACTGTATAGCTGTATTGTTTAAAAATGGGGGAGGCCTAGGGAAGGGGTGGTTAGTAGTGCTGTTTTTCATAACAAGCTTTATTTGATTTTTAAAATGTACATTTCTATAACTTTAATCAAAGTGAAAAATACTACAGGCTAATGTCAGTCCCTTACTTAGGGTAAAATTCAAAGCCTTAGGTGTTTGTATTTTTAGTATTGAAACATCTTTACTGTGAAAAAATACAAGAGTGCATGGAAAAAAATTATTAACTGAAGTATTCAAAAGTACATCTCTGCTTAATCAACCTGTAGTTCAAGAATTAAAACATTGCCAGATCCTCCACTCTGCCCCCTCCCAGCCAAACCTCTCCTTTCCTTAGGAAACTAACATCCTACCTTGTATGGTAGTCACTTTTTTGCTTTTTATTTTTACCATTTAAAAATACATTTTTTAACTGTATATTTTTTCTTATTAATATAATTTATGTAAATGGATCCTGCCTTTTCCTGAATTGTTTGTGAGATTTAGCACTGTTGTAATTAATGGGTTCATTCATTTTCATTGCTGTACAATATATTATATGAATATCCCACAGATTAGTTTCATTATTGATGGAAGCTTGGGTTGTTTTTACTTTCTTGTACATGTCTCTTGGTGCACACATGCATGCATTTATATTTAGTAAATACCTAGGAGTTTAATAGTTTGGTTTTAGAGTGTATTTGTCTTGGAGTTCAGAAGATACTCAAAACTTCTTTTCCCAAAATGTTTGTTAGCAGTTTACAGTCTCATCCACAAAGTTACTTTGCACTTCATCTTCCCCAGCACTTTGTATTGTTAATCTTTAATTGTAGCCATTCTAGAGGGTGTGTAGTTGTATCTCATAGTAGTTTTATTTTCTATTTCCCTGATTCCAAATGTGATTGTACCTTTTTATTGTGTTTATTGGCCAGATTTTGTAAATATTTTGTGTGTATTTGAAAAGTGTGTTCTGCAGTTTTTTGGGTGCAGTATTATGTATCCTTTAAGTTCAGTTTTGTTAATCATGTTAAAAACTTACTACATTCCCACTGATTTAGTGTCTGCATATTCATTTAGATTTGTTAAAATCTATTAGATTGTGGATTTGTCTTCTTGTATTACTTCTCTTTTTGCTCTATATATTGGAATCCATGTTGTTAGGGGCACAAATTCAGAATTGTACTATGTTTCTAATGAGTTGAACCTTTTATCATTATTGTTTCTTAATATCTTTTGAAATGCTTTTTGCTTTGAGTCTGCTTGATAGATAATAACATAGCTACACTAGTGTTCTTGTAGCTCGTATTTGTGTGGTTCATTTTCCTCCCCTAACCTTTCATTTAAATTTTTTCTGTGCCTTTTGTTCTAGAGATACACCATATTTTTGTTTTCCTTTCAGTCCCATCTAACACTTCCTTTTAGTTAGTTTGTTTGAATTTTGTTTAATTACTGATATATCAAGGCTAAAATGTATCATCTTATTAAGTACTTTTTATTCTGACTGCTATGTTCTTTTTCTTGCCTTTCTTGACATTTTTTGGTTAAGCATTTTTATTACTTCTCCCTTCCCTCACCTTATTTAAAAAAAAAAAACAACTCTTGGTTTTGTCTGCTGGCCAAAAGTCTAATTTTTGTTTATATGAAAAATAGCTTTTTTTTGCCTGTATTTTTGAATGATAGTGTCACTGTATATAGAAGATGCTATTCCATTATCTCCCCCCCTTTTTTTTGATGTTAGCTGTTATTTGTGTTGTCATTGCTCATATATAACCACTCATTTTTCTCTGGATGCTTTTAAGGTTTTCTCCTTGGCCTTGATGAGCTTGACTGTGGTATGTGTGTAGTGTGGTCTTTGAGTTTATCTTGCTTGGATTTGTTGAGATACATGGATCTGTAAGTTAATGTTTTCTATCAAATTTGAGGTGTTTTTGGCTATTGTTTTCTTTGACAGAAATTACTTTCTACCATTTTCATGTCTCCTGCTACATCTTATTATACATCTTTGTTGTTGAATTGCATCTATGTTGGACTGCCTGATGTTGCCCTATTGGTCTCTGAGATGCTGTTCATTTTTCTTAAGTCATTTTACTTTCTGTTCTTTGGACTGGGCAGTTTTTTGCCCTGTATCAAGTTCACCAATTTTTTTCTTCTGTCATCTCTAAACACACCCTTTGAGTGAATTTTTCATTTTAGTTATTTTATTTTTCACCTTTTTCTTTTTTTGTAGTTTCTCCTAACTTTGAAGGTATTTTAATTTTTGTAATGTTCTTAGGGTACCTATTTTGAATTCTTTATATCTAACTCCAACATTCAGGGAACTCAGTCAATGTCTCTTGACTCTTTTTTTTCCTGAGTATGGATCAGGGTTTGTTGTTTCTTTGTACATAATGGAGTTTTTGCTTGAAAACTGAACATTATGAATATGTGTTAGTGGCTCTGAATTCTGTCAGTGTTCTGAGAATTGTTGGGTTTATCGTCAGATTGTGAAGCTTGCCTGGTGGTTTTCTTGCTTCTGGGTAATTGCACTAATTCCAAGCTGTTCTGTGGAGTTTGGGTTCTATTCTCTTAGATTTCACCCTTGTAAAGTTTTATCTTCTTAATCCCCAAACTGCACAGTAGAAGAATGCGCCCTGTTGGAAAAGCATTAAACTTTCAGTATAGCTCTATTTTCCAAGCATAGCTTTCTCTCTGGCCTCTGCCATCTTCTTCCCCTTGGCACCTTCAGTTCTCCACTGTTGCATACTAGTTTATCAGTTATCCAGTGGTTTGGGCAAAGTTTGTACTGAGAATTTTTGTTTCACTCCTTTTCTGGTCTCACTGCCATGCTATCTTAATTTGAATTTCCAGCTGCTTTTCCAGTCCTAAACTCTTGAGTCCAATGATCATATTATCTGTTTCCAGAGATAATTTTTGTTGGCTTGTACTACACTTGGGGTCTCCAGCAGTCTGGGCTTACCTTGTATTTTAGTGATTGAAATTTTTTATTTGGCCACCTAGATGTCTTCAGGTAGAACTGCAGTACATGCAAGGACTTGTTTACTTCTGGCTCACTAGAGATTAATCCTTTAGGGTCCCAACTCAAATAGTGGGCACCATTTAGTATGGCTCCCACCATTTTTGAACCTTGCACTCCCCTTTTGGTCCCCTAGGTCTACAACAATCTCAGAAATAATGATCGGTTTCTCAGCTGCCTCATTGGGATTGGCAAATAACCCCAAGGCAAAAGCATCCCCTAGTGCTGGGTTTATATCTGCAGGGTCTCCATCTTTTCTTAGATTTTGGCCTCGTCATTCTACATAGCTGTGTGGCTTTTCAGCGCCTTCAAATTCATGATTTTTAATGCTTTTATTCAGTTTCTCTTGTAGGTCTTGGTAGGAGGGTTGATAAATATTACCTATTCTGCTACAATTATTTCAGGCATGTTTGGATTGATGGGTGCATATATCATTAGGATGATGTCTCTATCTCTTGACTTCGATTTTTTCTGTGGTGGCTTCATTCCTAAATGTTATCTCCACAAGATGCCAAAGGTGGCCGCTGGCTGCTCTGACCTACATCGTCATAGCTGTTCTTTCCACTGAAGAGTGTACCTTTCCCAGTACTTGCAGACATCCTGAGAAGGATTCCAAGTTTCCCAGTTTGGGCTACATTCTCATCCGTGAACAAATTAGTGTGGCCAGGAGGACAAGGTACTCTGATCAGCCTGGTGTCTCTTGTTCATCCCTTGTTCTAGCTGCCTAGGATTGGCACCATTTTAACAGTTGAGTAAGAGTCCTTAAAAGACAGTCAGGGTGCCGTTAACATAAATAGGAAAAGAAATGTTAGGAATGATAGCAGATTGCTCTGTAACAGTTTTCATAGATTTTTAGAGTTATCTTGAAAATTATCATTGTATGGTTGAATCCAGTAAAGCTGCCTAGCAACAAAATTTCATAAAGTTATAGTTGACTGGTAACATTACTTATAAAAATGATTTTGCTCAGTTTATATATCTCTGAGATTGACAAACTGACAAATGTAGAGTCACTGCTAAAAAAAAGAATAAGATTTTTTTCCATTTCTTTTTTCCCATGCTTTCAAAAGTTAAGTGCTCTAGATCAATTGTTAACTTAAAATAACTCTTCTAGAGATAAGAATAATTTATATAGTATCTTTAAGGTAGAGTTGCTGTATCGGTCAACTATTGCTGCATAACAAATTCTAAAACTTGGTGGTTTGAAACAGTTTACTATTAGAACAAATCTGTGAGTCAGCTAGCAGTATTTCTGTTCTCGATTGGGCTCATCTATGAGTCTGCATTCAGCAGCTGATCAGAAAGGTGGCTCTGCTGCGCTTGGTTGATTTCTCTAAGATGGCATGGGGTAGGACATCTGAGCTGTCCTCTCATCGTACAGAAGGTTAAGAGTGGGCTTGTTCTCATGATGGTAGCAGGTTTCCAAGAGAGAGCAGAAGCATGCAAGGTCTCTTGAGGCCTAGCTCAGAACTGGCAAACTGACATCTGCTGCATTCTTACCCATCTTCCTTCTAAGGTCAAGCCCAGAGTTTAAAAAGGTGGGGAAAACTGCACCTCTTAATGGGAGAAACTGCAATGCTTCATTGCTGAATGTGTGAATAATGGGGTGGCACAGATTTGGGGCTGTTTTTGCAGACAAACTTTTTGATTTATGCTGTAAAGTTGCTTTTTCAATTTTTGTTTAGTTCTAAGTTGAGCCCCATTGTATTACAGCAGGAATTGTGCTTGAATATTGAAGGTGGGGCAAGTATAAATTTACTTCAATCTGTTCAGTAGTCAAGATGACTGTGGTTATACTTATTTCATAGGATATATCTGATGAGATTTTGGAAGCATTGTTCATGCACTGAATTACCAATTTTAGGGCAATTGTAGTACCAGTTATTAGGTGTTGAAAGAGGATTCATTTGTACTTTTACTCTTCCGGTTATAAATGACAATGTTCTCTATGTGTTCATTATTATCTTTCTAACTTTTAAATTTGAGGTTTGACTTTTTTCCCCCCCAAGCTTATTATTTGCATATTGTGATTTTTAAAAACAGATTTATTGAATTATAATTGACATATAAACCACATGTACAATTTGAATAGATTTGATGTCTGTATGAACCCATGAAATCATCACCACAATCAAGAATAATAAAAATATCCTTTACCCTGATAAGTTCCCTTGTATCTTTTGTAATCATTTCCTGTTTATTGCTCCTCCCCTTATGCAGTGTGTAATATTTTTGTCTACATTTTTTCTCTCTGCATCATTATTTCCAGACTTGCCTATGTTGGATGTATCATTAATTCAGTCCTACTTACTCCATTGTAAAGATACAATGTAAAGATTCATATGTTGTTGGACATTTCCCCCTCAGCTTTTGGCTGTTACAAATAAAGATGAACATTTGTATGTTTATTAGGGCTTCAACATAGGAGTTTTATGGGCACACAATTAGTCCATAATACCTTTTAAGTAGTGCTTCTAATTCATTTCCTAGAGAACCTGCCATCCTTAGTATTAGTTTCCTTTGGCTGCTCTAACAAATTACTATAAAGGTGGCTTAAAGCAATAGAAACTTACTGTTATGGTTCTGGAGGCTTGAAGTCTGAAATCAGTATCACTGGACAGAACAAGGTACTGGCAGGATTCTTACCTCTCTGGAGGTGGTGGAGGAGAATCTGTCCTTCCCAGTTCTGTTGGCTGCTGGCATTCCTGGCTGTGGGTGCAATCTTTAAGGCCAGTGTTCTCAAATCTTTCTCTGCTCTTTCTTTGCCTTTTCTGTGTATAGTCAGATCTTCCCCTCTTTATAAGGATGAATGTGATTGTACTTAGGGTTTACCAAGGTAATCTAGGTTAATCTCATCTCAAAATCTTTAATTGCATCTGCAAGGATACAAGGACATATATTGCCATATAAGGAAACAGTTACAGGTTTCAGGGATTAGGGTGTGGATGTCTTTTGCAGGACAGTTTTTCAGCCCATCACAGTCAACAACCCATAGTAGATTTTTAATGTTCACACTTTGATTTATAGTTTACTTTTAATTGTACCCAGTATCGACCTCTGGGTGGGGTAAGTTTGGTGGCAGTGGGTGGCAGAGAGAATATTCTTGCCTCTTCTGGACATTATGCAAAAAACTCTAGGTCTCAGTCTGTGGTCCTGGAAGGAAGTATGAGCATCAGCATCACTTTAGGAATTTACTGGAAATGTGCATTCTCAGGCTCTAATCTTAGACCTATCAGACCAGGAATTGTGAGGGTGGGTGGGGCCTAGTAGTCTCTGTAACAAGCCCTCTGGGTGATTCTAATGGATACTGAAGCTTGAGAACCACTTTTCTAGATTATTGATGTTATTAGTATTAAAAATATATTTGCTTTTCCAGCTCCTTTCTGCTAAAGCTAGTATTTCAGTCAATCTAGGACTTCTGGTCCACAAACTTTATTTTCTGTATGCATGCAAACATTTAGTACCAAAATCTTTGTACTGATAATCAGTAAAATTGGTTAATTCAGTCACTAAAAGGTTGCAACGGGCTGATTTTTGTCAGTTGTGTTTTTGCTTAGATATAGATATGTCATAAAGTAACATTACTGGACCTAGATGATAATGAATTTTTTTTCTCTCCTTAAAAATGTGAATTAAACACAGTAGCCACATTTCATTTATCTTCTATTTCCCATGTACATTTTGGGATACAGCACAAAATTGTTTTGCCTTTACTGTGTGCCATCCAGTGAAAGTGCTGAAATGAGATAAATGACTTCTTGTCCTCAGTGTGTCCCCATGTGTGTAGTTCAGAAAATACACAAGTAAACAGTTAAGGTTGATACAGAGCTATCACTGGTTACTATAGCAATTGAGAAAAACAACTTTACCAGCTGAAGAAATGAAAGATGTCTCTGCCAGGGTAACTGAGCTAAATACTGAAAAACCAGTAAAACCAGTAAAAAGATGTTAGCAAAATTAGAGACAGAAGGTAGGTATAGTTCACTTTGTAAAAAGGCATGAAGGTGGAAAGCATGGGTACTGTTTTGGGAGTTGATGTGTTTAGTATGGTAGAAACAGAAAGAAAGGGAAAGTAAAGATTGGGGATAGATAGGAAAGGCTGAGATCATTGATGACCTCCAGTGAACTTGAAGCATAAATGTGACATCTTCAGAATAGCAATTGCAAAATGATTACTTACATAGTTTAGGGAGGAATGACTTGGCGATAATAGTGAGCCTGGAAATAGAACAATTATGGTAACCCAGGTGAGAACAGCAGCAGGTATGGTGGTGCCAATTTTTGAAAATAAGAATTCAGAAGAATAACAAACCAGTTTCAGATAGGGGAAGGAGATGTTTAGAGTTCAAGGTAGGATATAGTTAAGTTTTCAGAAATTTGTGGAATATGATAAAATTAGGGGTAGGTAGATTGTTGACAAGTAAATTTTCAGCAGAATGTTGGGGTGAAGGTCACATTATACTAGATTGAAGAAGCAGGAGAGTATCGATGTATGCTATTCTCTAGAATAATGGTCCCTGGCATTTAGTAAGTACTGAATCAGTGTTAACCATTACTATGGCTACTTTAGCACGTATAGTAGGTCATCTCATACTGTACTTTTTCAGTTTTTGGCGTACTTTTTGGTATGCACATAATACTTTTAGATAAACATTGATGTAGATAGAAGTGTGTATTTTACTAACAGTGATGTAGATAGAAGTGTGTATTTTACTAACAAATACTGAGTTTATTGCTATTGCCATACTGCTAAAACAAATGGAACTTATAAATTTTTTTCAAAGAGATCTGGGAAGTTTTAAGTTTCTCATTTGAATAAATTATTGTTCCTCAAAAAAAGGGTATTTAGCAAGTTTCCTGAAGGTTAAAGTGATCATATTTTAGTTGAATACTTTTGGATAGATTTTATATCAAGAAAATAATATGACTTGCAGTTTTAATTTAATAGTGTATCATAGATGCATTTTTCAGATCTGAAGCAAAAAAACTAAATGGTCTTTACATGTATTTTTTCAGGTTTGATTTAATTTCGAATGAGATTGTTCTTGCAGCGAGATGTTAATAAGACAAAATCTAGGTAAGTAGAAGACTACTTTGTTAAGTGTTACATGTCAAAATAGGAGTGATGCAAAAAACTTATTTTTAAAATGTGCCTTCAAGTCAAGAATCAGAGTTTTTAAATAAAATCTTGAAATATGAAGAATTGACTTTGATACACTTGGTCCAGTTGATTTGGTGGGAGTAAAAATACAACTCTCAAATTACAGAGCTAAATTCTTAGTTTTCCTTCTTTTATTGAGTTTAACTTAAATTTGCTATTTCCAGTGACTGTTAAACATATTAGAAAGTCAGGTTGGTGTTTGGGTTAGCCACTCCGTAGCCAGTTCAGTAAGAGATTTGCTAGATTGCTTCAGTGTTCTGTATTTAGTGGATTACAGTAATTGAGTAGTCTGCTTTTGTGAATTTTACTTTCTTATTTACATTAATGAAGCACTTCTGCAAATAGGTTAAATTTGCCAAATTGTAACATAACTTACAGAATTGTAAATGATTGTTTTAATATTTTTCATTTGGGTATGACTGAATGACTTCTAATTTAGCATTCTGTTTTGCTTTAATTTTTTAAGACTTGACTTTCAGAAAATTGAATTGTGATCATGTACTTTTGGTCTGGCATGTGAAAGAATGACTTTTAGTAATACAAACTGTTGAAATGTTAAAAAGATACATTTACTATCTATTGGTAAGTGAACATGACGTAAGGATATAAACAGATTAAAACGAAGGCTTGGACAGAATTGCAGTTAACTTGGTCTTTCTCTAACCTAACCAGATGTTTCAGCTGTCAGAAACTTGCTGATCTCGAAGTTAAAAAAAAAATCTTCTGATGAGAAGTGCTGCAGTTGAGTAATGTGTAGTTAAATAATGTATTCTGAATGAGTGGTTTAGGCATAATTTGAAGCAGTGTTTCCTTTTTATTTTTAATTATGTAATAATAGCAGTGGTAGTATAAAGAGTATTTACTGTGTTCTATATTGTGTTAAGTTCTCATGACTTATTAATCTTTATAGTACCTCTTATAAGATAGGTACTGCTGTGTAGAAAATTCTTGTGTTTTTTTTGTTAATAGTTGAGCTATTTCTTTTTCTTTAGGAAAATTACTTCATTTTTGCAGCATTTATTATAAAGAACGCTTGCTTATATTTCCTGAAGGGCAGAAGAAGCTAGACTTCTTGTATTTAAAGTCTTATAGGGATTTGGTTTACTAGTTAAATATACAGTGTTTACTAGAACCTTTATTCTGACTTCTTATAAGGTAGATACTGCTCCCGGGATGACATTCATTGGTTTAGCGTATTTTGATCTTATTCCACCACTATGCATTTTTTCTTTTTTTATTAATATATAATTTACATTTTTGTTAGTTTTATCTATGGTGAAATGTGTACAATTTATAGGAGAGAACTGAATGAGTTTTTACATACATGTTCACATGTGTAACTACCATTTACACCAAGATGTAGAACATTTTCATTTTCTCAGAAAGTTCCTTGTGGTCTTCCCTTTCCAATGCAATAGATTTTTCCCCTGAGGTAAGCATCTTTCTGAATTCTATCAGCATAGCTTAGTTTTAGGTATCCTTAAACTTTATTTAGAATAATAAAATGTACTCTCATATCTGGCTTTTTCATTCAATATGTTTTTGAGTTTCTTCCATGTTCTTGTAACAGTATTTCTTTTTTTATTGCTGAGTAATATTCCATTGTATGAACACACCACAATTTTTTTTATGCATTCTCATCATAATTTTGTTTGGGGGCATTGTTACTTCAGTTGCTATTTGGCTCTAGGAAGGAGCCAATGAGGACAATACAGAGGTAGAATGATAGGCATTTTAGAAGGAAATGAAGTATTCCCCAAGTTTTTCAATCCAGTTGGAACAAAATAGGTAGGAATCTTCTTAGTTCAGACCTTAAGGAAGACTGAGTCTTGTTGATTTTGATTACTCTTTACAAATGAAGTCATTAATCTATTTTATGGAAATCAGAGTGTTTGATACTAATAGCGGTCATTTTGTGAGTTTGTACTAGTTACTTCTTTAAAGATATTCAGAGATGTGTTAGACTAATACAAATAGAGGATTAGGAGGTCTGGTCACATCTGTAAGAAAGGAAGAAAACTTTTCCTCATTTTCCTGAGGGTAAAAAACTGTTGGAGTGGAGGAAGAAATTAAATCATAGTGTGGAATTGTGATAACATTTTTAATACCTAAAGCTTGGGAAGCTTGCTGTTTGCTGAAAAGTATTTTGAAAAATGTTGTTTTATTATTATAGATCTGTAATACATATATGCAATATACTTTCTTAAGAAATGGAACTTAAAAAAATTTTTAAAGCATTTACACTATAGTTTTTTTTCTTCCATATTTGAAATTTGGTTAGTTGTTTGGCTGTCATCATTCCTGGGGGATTTTTATGCTTTCTAGCAAGTCCAAAGCAAAGAAAGGTTCTTCCCCATTGGGATCAATTTGTTGCTTTCCCTCTGTAGCTTCTGCCATGAAGGTTGAACACAGAGTTGAATACTGACCCCATCTCATGCTATTGCTTGTGTCTCCCCACAAGGATTTTCTTAGAGACAGATTCTTATCAAATGTAGAACCTTGGTTACTTCTTTTATTTCATCCAGGATGTAAAATATGTTTAGTTTTCTTGTTGATAAAATTGGGGTGTTCAGAGAAGTTTAACCTTGCAATCTCTTGACTTATATGTATTTAAAAGATTTTAGATAATTTTTCTTCTCAGAGGCTAATAGGTATACCTCAGTTTCAGACTCTTTTTCATTTTGTGTTTCAATATCTTATAGTGTCAGCTGCTGCTAAGCTTTTTCATATTGTGGAATCCTGAATCCAAGGATTGAAATACTTTAGGAATGTTTGTCTTATATTAGCTTAATTTCCTTAATTTACAGGTTAACCTCTTTCTGCTTCAATTTCTTCAGTAGCACCATGGATGTGCTGCCCTTGTAATGTGGAAAAGAAAACTTTTTAGTTAAAATTATTTGTTCTTCATTCTAGATGAGATTACACAATGTACATTCAACCTTTTCAAGTATATTGCCAAGTAACATTTAGTATTTTTGACATTTTATTTTTTAATAAAAGTCACATGTGTTTATGTATGTGAGCAAATAGTGCAGAAATGTTTAAAATACGAAGTAAAACTGTCCTCTCGCCCACCACTGTAATTCCCATAGGTTACCAAAATAGCTGTTATGTATTCTGCATCTTTCTCTTTACTAATATATCTTGGACATTTTTTCATATATGCAGTACATTTACTATAACTGTTTCCTTACTTGGGTAAATCTCAGGTGTTTTTGCTTGTATAAGCAATGCTGCAGTAAATATTCTTGGCTGCAACCATTGGGGTTGTGTGAGAGTGTCTGTAGAATAGTTTGTAGCAATTGATTGTGGCGTCAGTGTATATGCACTTTAATTTCTGATACATACTGCAAAATTGCATTCAGATTGTACCTTTTAAAGTTCTTATTAGCAGCTTTGAGAATATGTGTTTCCCCACACTGCTAAATATTAAGTTGTGTTTTAATCCTTGCAAGTCTAACCAGTGAAAAGTGGTACTGTGCATTTCATTAATTGTGAGGTTTCTCAAAGATTTGAAATGTCACCTTCATCATAACTTAATTCCTTTGGCAAATATGTAATTTGCAAAGATTTTTCTCCTCCATTGTTAAGTCCACAAATTAATACACCTTCATATTTTAATATTGAATAACCAATAGTTTGCTTTTGTTGTTCCCTTCATACTATTTATTTAGGATAAATAATATACATATAGTTTTATATATTTTTATAAAATACATTTTATATTTTGTGATAAAACATAGTTTTATATTTTTTATAAACTATATATGGTTTTACATATATATGTAAAGCTGATGTTAGCATAGTCTGAGTAAAAGGAAAATAAAAGCCATTACTAAGCGTTAGATGAATTACATCTAGATTAATAGCATGCTGCTCAAAATCTGTTGTCTCTTGCAATTCAAGCATTAGAAAATTTTACTTCTTTGCATGTTTTTTTTTTACTGCCCTTAACATGTATAACAAGTTATTATAATTGTTGGTCTCAGATCCAGCTTTAAAGTTAAGTCCTATTTTTGACTTCTTTAGTTGTAGAAACTGGTAGATTTAAAACCAAAAAAAACCAGAGGCTGAGAAAATCCTTAACATTATTATGATGATTTTCCCTGAGTTATTATTAAAGATTATGGTGTTGCCTTCTTTTGGGCTTCTTTTTTTGTGTGTGTGCAATATTTTCCAGTATGATTCCTTTACTCCTGAATATGTTTATATCTCTTTTGGTCTACAGCTCTTAAAACTCATCTTTGGTATCGCTGTGTTCTGTTTTTTCTGTTGTTGTTGTTTAAAGGATTAAGTAGGTTGCATTGATCTGTTTTAAAGCTAAGCTGTCAATCTGTTTCTTGAAAAAAAGTCTTGTCCAGGCCTGTATTTATTAAACGTTTCTACTCAAATCTGAAGTGGTTTTCAACTTAACAGTTAAAGGCTAAGTGGCAAATGTCATTCCAGCATGTAAACAGGAAACCATAAAACTGCCCTGTCAGACCCAGGAATTTTGCTATTGCTATAGTTTAACCATCTGTGATAGGGCTAAACTGTTCGATAAAACAAGGCATTCAGTAAGCTTTATTGAAACCTAATGTTCTAGGCACTACGCCATGTTAAGTATGCATTGGTAATAATTAGAATTCTCAGTGCCATATAGCTAATTATGTTAAAAGTCACAAACAGAATACTGTTAGGTATGTGTAGGAGAGTATAGTAAGACTAAGGAGGGAATTTTGAAGGAAGAGATCAAGAGAGGCTTCATAAAGAAAAGGGAATGTTTACATTGGGCCCTGAAAGAAAGAATAGAATTTTGATTGTAGGATGACCTTGGGGAAATGCAGACAGAAGGGATGTGAACTAATGGTCTTACTTTAGTTTCCAGAAATTACTGTGTAAAACAGTTTCATTTAACTGGATACCCATGGTGTCAAGGTTACTGGCACTTTACTAAGTGTATGAAACTCTATATTTACTATAGCTTAGGAACTCACTGTTTGAAATGTTTTTTGTCCTCTTTTTTCAAACTTTTTTTAACAAGTCTCATTTTGAACCCACCAAGAAATAAATTATACTGTGAAAGGCTCTATGCTGCTTATTAATTTAAGTAATATGATATCACACTTAAGGGTCTGAGGTTTGTAAATAATAAAAGACTGGTGTGAGGTTAGGAAGATAATTGCCGACACAGAATTAGAACCTAAGTCTTCTGACCTGATCTACTATTCTTTTGAGAAGACCATCAAAGCAGGTATCTAGAAACTTTTAAGGGTCTTCTAGCTAGGCTGAAGGCTGTGGGCCTACCTGTCAGATGCTCAGTGCTCAGTTAATATTTGTCTAATGTTATATTGATTCAGTCAGTGTTTTAGGAATTGGTTATTGTAGTTAAATTGGTTTTAGCTCATACTTGCTACTAGTCTCAGGAGGAAAGACGACTATGTAATTGTAATAAAATGTGATTAGTGGTGTGATAGTGTGTGTTCCTAGATGGCAAGGACCATGTCTGTTTTATTTGTTAATATATAAGCACTTAGTACATAGCTACTAGTCTCAGGAGGAAAGATGACTATGTAATTGTAATAAAATGTGATTAGTGGTGTGATAGTGTGTGTTCTTAGATGGCAAGGAGCATGTCTGTTTCATTTGTTAATATATAAGCACTTAGTACAGCATGTACTCTTAGTAGGTATTTAATAAAAATTTACTGAATGACTGAATGGAAATATGGCAAGTCCTCCTAGAAGAAGTGACATTTAAACAAAATATTGGAGGTACTATTTGTGATTTATCTAGATAAAAGTTGGGGAAGGACTATTGTTAGCAAAAGAAATAGCATGTGGAAAGGATGAAATCTAAGAAAGGGAAGATTGGGGGAACTGAAACAAATATAGCATGTTTTGAGTGTAAAATTGTACAGGAAGTGAGGATGGGGGCGTGGCTAAAATCAAGAGATAACACAGTTAAGGTTTGAGCAATTTAACTGGAGGTTTTATAAACCACTTTACAAAAGTGTCTATTAACAGAGTAATGAGACAACATTGAAGGAGTTTAAATGTGAGGAAGTGATGTGATCAGATCTGTGTTTTAGAAAAGGTCCCTAATTATAATGTGGAGGACAGATCAGAGGAGAAGTTTGATTGGATTCAGGATGACTACTAGCAGGAAGATGCTGACCTGACTCTAGAGTGGTGGTAGAGGGGATAAAAAGATATGGTCAGATTTGAGAGAGATTCAGATAACAAAATAGATCAGCTTTGGTGATTAACTGTAATGGAACTGGGGGTAGGATAATAAGGAGGGAGTTAAAGATGGTATTCATGTTTCTGGCTGGATCAGTAGTACTATATTCACAGATAGAAACTGGAGAAAAAACAGGTTTGTAGACAAGAGCTTAATTTAGATATACTGATCTTGAAGTAGATCAAGACAGTTAAGTAGAATTGTCAGATGGCAGATACAGGGGACCTATGTAACTTACAAAAGACATCTGAGAGTCATCAGCATTTATTGATTGAATGACTTAAAAGCATGATAAGGTAAGATACTAAATATTAATCTCACCTACTGTACCCTCTGCATTTGACAGCTCTTACATTTTTTTGACTGACTGATTAAAGACTAAGACTGTGAAAACCTTAGATTTTTCTATTTTTTAAACAGAAGTTCTTACAGTGTTTACTCTCTCTATGTGCTCTACACTCTCTCTGTTTTAATTGACAATTAGATATTTTTTGCCTGATTGATTAAAAACCAAAACCATGATAAGTCCAGATTGATTCTGGTTAACATTTATATAGTGCTTACTATATGCTGGGCATTGTTAGAAGTATTTTATAGGTATTAACTTACTATATCTCAGTTTTCAGATAAGGAAACTAAGATATAATGAGCTTAATTGATTTAGCAGTGGAAGAGCTAGATTTGAAGCAGGTAGTCTAGCCTCAGAGTCTGTGCTCCTAAAGACTATTTTTCTGCTTCTCATTTGAGCTGTAGTTTATCGCTGATGAGAAGTCATACAGAAAAAGCTATATTCAAGTATATAGTCTTATCTCATTTAGACTCTCACTTCATCCTCAGGTTATTTTGGAGCAAATCTAGACACATTTTGGTCCCAAACCAATCCCCATTGGTAATTTTTTAAAAACCTCAAAACAAACATACAATGGAGGAAATGAATAATAGCTGCAAGTAGAGGAGACAGTCAATGACGTGGAAATGAGAACAGAAACAAGCTGAGAAACAGAGAAAAAATATCTCTAGGAATGAAGAAATGAAGAGAGCTGTGTGACCAATCCAAATGAAACAATATTTACATAATAGGGGTACCAGAAGAAGAAGAGAGAGGCAAAGGGATAGGACGTCTCTTTGAGGAAATAATTGCTGAAAACTTCCCCATTCTGGGGAAGGAAATAGACACTCAGATCATGGAAGTACAAAGACAACAAACAACAAGACATATAATAATTAAAATGGCAAAGATTAAGGGCAAGGAGAAAGTATTGAAAGCAGCCAGAGAAAGAAAAAAGATTACATACAAGGGAAACCCCATCAGACCATCAGCAGAATTCTCAGCAGAAACTTTATAGACCAGAAGGGAGTGGCATGAAATATTCACTGTACTGAAAACAAAACAAAGGGCTTTCAACCGAGAATGCTCTACCCTGGAAGATTATTATTCAGAGTTAAAGCAGGGATTAAACATTTTCCAGATAAACGAAGGCTCAAAGAATTTATAACAACTAAACCAGCATTACAGGATATGTTAAAGGAACTGCTGTAGATGGAAATGTTCCTAAGGCTAAATAGTTTTCACTGGTGAAATTAAACCCACAGTAAAGGTAGTAGACCAAGTAATTACCAAGCAAGTACAAAATTAAAAGAAAAGTAGTGAAACCAACTGTATACAAAATCAATCAAGGATCCAAAAAAAAGTACCGATTATGACATCTAATATGTAAAATGTGGAGGAAGAAGAAGAAAAAAGTTCTTTTAGATGGTGTTTGAAATAGTCAACCTTATAAAGACTGTTACATAGTCAGGAAGCTATCCTTGAACCTTTGGTAACCACAAAACTAAAGCCTACAATAGATACACAAAAAATTTAAAAAGAGAAATTCATCCACACCAGCAAAGAAAAACATTAAATAACAAGAGAAGAGGAAAGAGAAGAGGAAAGGAACAGAGAGGACCTATAAAAACAATAAGGAAATTAATAAAATGGCAGTAAGTACATATGTATCCATAACTACTTTAAATATAATGGACTGAATGCACCAATCAAAAGACACAATGGCAGAATGGATAAAGAAACAAGAACCCTTGTATGCTGTCTACAGGGAACTCATTTCAGACCCAAAGACATAACACAGACTAAAAGTGAAGGGATGAAGAAGATATTTCATGCAAATAGGAAGAAAAAAGCAATTTTAGCAGTTCTTATATCAGACAAAATAGATTTCAAAACAAAGTAACAACATTATATAATAATAAAGGGGTTTGACCAACTTACTGATATCTGTGCACCCAACATAGGAACACCTAAATATATAAAACAAATACTAACAATTGAAGGGGGGAATAGATCACAACACATTCATTTTAGGAGACTTTAACACTCCACCCACATCAATAGATCAACCAGACTGGAAAAAAATAAGGATACAGAGGCACTGAATGCAGATTAGATCAGATGGACTTAACACATATCTACATAACACTCCACTCCGGAGCAGCAGGATACACATTTTTCTCAAGTGTACATGGACTGTTCTCCAGAAGAGATTATATACTAGGCTGCAAAAAGTGCTTCAATAAATTCAAAAAGATTGAAATTGTATCAAGCAACTTATCAAACCACAATGGTATAAAACTAGAAATAAATTACAGTCCAATGAAAAAAAGTCTACAAACACATGGAGGCTAAACAACCTGCTTCTAAATAATCAATGGATCAATGAACAAATTAAAACAAATCAAGCAATACATAGAGACATATGACAACAAAAATAAGAGTCCAGAATTTGTGGGATGCTGCAAAAGTGGTTCTAAGAGGGAAGTACAGAGCAACACAGGCCTACCTCTAGAAACAAGAACAGTCCCAAATAAAAGTCTAAATTCACAATTAAAGTAACTAGAAAGTGAAGAATAAATGAAACCCAGAGTTAGTAGAAGGAGGAACATAATAAAGACCAGAGCAGAAATAACATAGAGAAGAATAAAACAACAGAAAATTTAATGAAACCAAGACTTGGTTCTTTGAGAAGGTAAGCAAAATAGATAAATGCATAGCTAGACTAATCAAGAAAAGAGTCTACACAAGAAACAGAATCAGAAATGAGAAAGGAAAAATCACTATGGACAACCACAGAAATACAAAGAATTATTAGAGAATATTATGAAAAGTTATATGCCAATAAACTGGACAATGTAGAAGAAATGGACAATTCCTAGAAAAATATAACCTCCCAAGATTGATCCAAAAGAAACAGAAAATATGAAGGACCAATCACCAGGAATGAAATTGAATTGGAATCAAAAGTTCCCCAAACCAAAATCCAGCACCAGACAGCCTTACAGCTGAATTCTACCAAATATTTAAAGTAGAGCTAATACCCACCCTTCTTACCTTCTTAAAGTAATCCAAAAAGTAGAAGAGGAGGAAATACTTTCAAACTTATTCTATGAGGACAGCATAACTCTAATACCAAAACAAGGCAAAGCCACTCCAGAAAAAAAAATTGTAGACTAATATCCCTGATGGGCACAGATGCAACAATCCTCAACAAAATATTAGCAAACTAAATTCAAAAATACATCAAAAAGACCATCTGTCATAACCAAGTGGGAAATTTCCAGGGATGCAAGGAAGATACAGATTGCATAAATCAGTCAGTACCACACACCACATTAACAAAAGGATAAAACCACATGATCATCTCAGTAGATGCTGAAAAAGCATTTGACAAAATTCAACATCCATTCATGATAAAAACTCAACAAAATGGGTATAGAGGGTATGTACTTCAATATAATAAAGGCCATAAGTGACATACCCATAGCTAACATAAAACTTAATGGTGAGAGGAACTCAAGATGGCTGCGTGAGAGGTGAGATGGAAAGCTCCTCCCAAACCACAAACAGTACAAAAATATAGTTAATACAACTAACCTTAAAAAAGCAACAAGAAAGAAGGCTGAACCAGACTGCATACACACCTCATGAACAGAGCAGACCTCACAAATCAGGGTAACATACGAAAGTGTTAATCGTGCGGGACCCAAGCCCTTCCCCCACCACATCTCACCTGCGGGAGGAAGAGAAATGTAGTGGGGGAGGGGGTGGAAGACTAGGACAGCTGAACACCTAGCCCTGGAGATCTGCTTTGTGAGCAGAAACCTATAGTGTGTGGTGCTCTGGACGTTGGGGAGCTCAAACAGGCGGAGTGCTTGAGAAACTGACATTCCGGCCGTTTGTGGAGGACGGGATCCACACCTGGCTGCTCCACTCTGTGTCAGAGGAAAGGTGGGCAGTCTGAGAGGCTTCCTAGCAGCGAAAGAGCTGCTGAAGGGGCGGGGTTTGGGCAGAGCTTGCTGCATGGGAGAAGGGAGAGCTGGACGAGGTTAAGGTTGTCTGGGCATACTCTGCCCAGCTGGTTGGAAACTTTGGGGAGCTTCAGATGCTCCATCCCCCTGGCTGCCGACTCAGCTCCAAGCCCCCCACTGTGACAGGCAGCCTGCTGCACTTTCCTCCTAACCTGCCGGCACTGGTTTGAAAACTGGCAGTCACTGTGCTGGCGTCAGGCCAGCCAGAGGGAGGCCCCGTCTACAACAGCTAGAGATGCAAAGCACAGAGGATTACCCCTGTGTGATTGGCCCACTGGCTCTGACACTGGAGACAGGCACCGCAGACGGGAATCAGGAAACAGATCTTTCATCTCCCTGGGCACTAGCTCTGCTCCCCTATGACCCCCAACCTCACTCTAGGGGCTGAGCAGCTCCAGAGACTGGAGCTTCTGCGCACTAGTGGGCACCACACAGAAATATGAAACGTCAAAAGAACATGGTTCAGACCAAAATCTCACAAACTCCGGAAAGAGGGCAAGTGAAACTGAACCCATCAATCTTTCTGAAGGAGAGTTCAAAATAAATTATAAACATGCTTATGGAGGTACAGAAAAATAGTCAAGAACTCAGGAACGAATTTAAGTTGGAGATTCAATCATTAAGAAATTCCGTATCTGAAATGAAACATACAATAGAGGGATTTAAAAGCAGATTAGATGTAGTAGAAGAGACGGTAAATGGAATAGAAATTAGAGAAGAATACAAAGAAGCTGAGGCACAGAGAGAAAAAGGATCTCTAAGAACAAAAGAATATTGACCAGAACTGTGTGACCAATCCAAACGGAACAATATTCACATAACAGGGGATCCAGAAAAGGGATAGACAGTGTCATTGAGGAGGTAATTGCTGAAAATTTCCCCAGTCTGGGGAAGGAGATAGTCTCTCAAGCCATGGAGGTGCACAGATCGCCCAACACGAGGGACCCAAGGAAGACAACATCAAGACATGTAATAATTAAAATGGCAAAGATCAAGGATAAAGACAGACTTCTAAAAGCAGCTAGAGAGAGAAATAAGATCATATACAAAGGAAAACCCATCAGGCTCTCATCAGACTTCTCAACAGAAACCTTACGGGCCAGAAGGGAGTGGCATGATATATTTAATGCAATGAAGCAGAAGCGCCTTGAGCCAAGAATACTCTACCTGGCAAGGTTATCATTTAAATTTGAAGGAGGGATTAAACAATTTTCAGATAAGCAAAAGCTGAGGGAATTTACCTCCCACAAACCACCTCTACAGTGCATTTTGGAGGGACTCCTATAGATGGAAGTATTCCTAAGGCTAAATAGATGTCACCCAAGGGAAGACAAAGAGTACAGAATATGATTCATAACATACAAAGAATGGAGGAGGAAGAAAAAGGAGGAAAAAAAAACCCTTTAGGTTGTGTTTGTAGTATTATACAAAAGTGTATGTCAGTAATACCTTAAAAAATTAGAAAAGAAAAAAACTTAATGAAAAATTGAAAGCTTTTCCTCTAAGATCAGGAACAAGACAAGGATGTCCACTCTCACCACTTTTATTCAACATAGTACTGGACGTCCTAGCCTATGGAAGTCAGACAAGACAAAGATTAAAGGCATCTAAATTGGTAAGGAAGAAGTTAAACTGTTTGCAGTTGACACTATTTGCAGATGACATGATATTATACATAAAAAAACCCTAAAGACTTCACAAAAAATACCTGTTAGAATAACTGGATTAAGCAAAGTTGTAGGATGCAAAATTAACACACAGAAATCTGTTGCATCCCTATATAATAACAACAAATTAGCAGAAAGAGAAATCAGGAAAACAAGTCCACTTACAATTAAATTAGAAAGAATAAAATACCTAGGAATAAGTCTAACCAAGGAAGTGAAAGACCTGTACTCTGAAAGCTATAAGACCCTCATGAGAGAACTTAAAGAAGACAGAAATAAGTGAAAATCTATCCCGTGCTGATAGAAAGAATATTGTCAAAATGACAATCCTACCCAAAGCAGTTAACAGATTTAATGCAATCCGTATCAAAATTCCAACAGCATTTTTCAGTGAACTAGTAAAGTAGAACCACAAAAAGACCCAGAATAGCAAGAGCAATCCTGAGAAAAAAGAATACAGCTTGGGGGTATTATGCTCCCTTACATCAAACTATACTACAAAACTACAGTAATCAAAACAATATGGTACGGGCAGAAGACCGACCCATAGATCAATGGAGGAGAATACAGAGCCCAGATATAAGCACATACATATATGGTCAATTAATATATGGCAAAGGAGCCATGAATATACAGTGGGGAAAAGATAGCCTCTTCAATAACTGGTGTTGGGAAAACTGGATAGCTTCATGCAAGAGAATGAAACTGGATTACTGCCTATCCATACAGAAAAGTAAAATTAAAATGGATCAAAGACCTGAATGTAAGACATGAACCCATAAAACGCTAAGATAAAAACACAGGCAAAAATCTCTTGAACATAAGTATGAGCAATTGTTTCCTGGACACATCTCCTTGGGCAGGAGAAGCAAAATAAACAATGAACAAGTGGGACTATACAAACTGAAAAGCTTCTGAACAGCAAAGGACACCAGCAGAACAAAAAGGCAGCCCACAGGATGGGAAAGTATATTCATAAACTATTTATCCAATAAAAGGTTAACATCCAAAATATATGAAGAGCTCATATACCTCAACACCAAAAAGACAAATAACCTGATTAAAAAATGGGCAGAAGACCTGAACAGACATTTCTCCAAAGAAATACAGATGGCCAGTAGGCACTTGAAAAGGTGCCCCACATCACTAAACATCTGGGAAATGCAAATTAAAACCACAGTGAGATACCACCTTACACCAGTTAGGATGGCCACTATCCAAAAGATAAGAAATAGTAAATGTTGGCGAGGATGTGGAGAAATGGGAACCCTCCTACACTGTTGGTGGGAATGTCTGTTGGTACAGCCACTGTGGAGAGCAGTGTGGAGGTTCCTCAAAAACCTGAAAATAGAAATACCATTCAACCCAATAATTCTACTTCTAGGAGTTTATCAAAAGAAACCAAATCATTGATTTGAAATGATATATGCACCCCTATTTTTATTGCTGTGTTATTTACAATAGCTATTATATGGAAGCAACCTTCAACAGATGAACGGACAAAGAAGAGGTGGTACATATACATGGTGGAATATTATTTGGCCTTAAAGAAAGAAATCCTGCCATTTACAACACCATGGATGGATCTAGAGAGTATTATGCTCAGTGAAATAAGCCAGGCAGAGAAATATGAATACCATATGACTTTACTTATTTTTGAAATATAAATAAAAAGCAGAACAGAATGAACAAAACAGCAGTAGACTCATAGACACTCAGAAGGGACTGGGGGTTACCATGGGGGAGGGATTAGAGTGGGTAGATGAGAGCTTGAGGGGGATAAAGGGCCACAAAAATTCTCAGTCATAATGTAAGTTGGTCATGGGGATAGTAGTACAGCATGGAGAATATAGCCAGATTCTGTAACATCTTCCTGTGTTGACAGATAGTAACTGTGCTAGTGGGATGAGGATTTATTAATATGAGTAAATGTTCAACCACTATGCTTTATACTTGAAACTAACATAAGGTTGTATATTAGTTTTTAAAATTTGTGTGAAAAAAAACCCTCAAAACCAAAACTACTTAATGTTGATATACTTTCTCACTTCAACAGAAAAGCTACAAGATACACACGTACACACACAGACACGTAAAGGACTCCTTACGCCTATGCAGATTCACCAGTTAACGTTTTTTCACATTTTCTATTTTCTTTCTGTATTTATATATCATTTGCTATATGTCTATATCTACAGTATCTATATACATGTCCATTTGTCATTTTCCTACTGAACTATTTGAGACTAATCTGCAGATGTATGGCCATTAATATGTAAATATTTCTGTGTCTGTTTCCTAAGAATAAGGAGTTGGTCTTACATTACCATTCAGTTAATTCCAGGAAGTGTAACATTGACAGCATATTATCATCTATTTAATCTATAACTCATATTAAAATTTCACCGATTGTTTCAATAATATCCTTTATATCATCTTTTCTTTGTCTTAAATCATCTTGGTATTTTTGAAGAGGGCAGACCTTTTAAGTTATACTTTTTGTTTTGATATAATGTAGTTTTACATGCAGTTATAAGAGATAATCGATACCCATTTTACCCTTTACCTAATGGTAACATCTTGTAAAACTACAGTACAATATCATAACCAGGATATTGATATTGGTATAATTAAAGTTTAGAACAGCTCTCTCATAAGAATCCCTGATGATATAGTCAATTCCCGTCCCATCCCCAATCCTTAATCCCTTGTAACCAATAATCTATTCACCATTTCTTTAATTTCTATAATTTTGTTGTTTCATGTATGTTATATAAATAGAAACATACAGTAGGCAAATTTTTGTTACTGCCTTTTTTTATCAGCATAGTTCTGTCAAGATTCATCTCAATAGTTATGTTCATCAAGTAGTTCATTTCTTTTTATTGCTGAGTATTAATCCATGGTGCCAGTGTACCAAGGCTTAACTATTTACCCATTGAAGAAAATCTGGGTCATTTCCAGTTTGGGGAATAAAGCTAATATGAACAAACATTTGTATACAGGTTTATCTGTAAACATTACTTTTCATTTCTTTGGAATAAATGGCCAAGAGTGCAGTTGCTGAATTGTATGCTAGTTACATGTTTAGTTTTACAGAAGTGGCCATATTGTTTCCCAGCAATGTATTAGTGATACAGTTTCTCCATATCCTTGCCAGCATTAGGCGGTGGATGTTACTATTTTTTTACTTTAGCTGTTCCAAGAGATGTTTAGTGATACTTCATTGTGTTCTTAACTTATATTTCCCTAATTGTTAATGATACTTAACATCATTTCATGGGCTCATTTGCATTTTTATTTCCTTTTAGGTAAAATGTCTGTTCATGTCTTTTGTCTATTTTCTAATTGGACTGTTTGTTCTTCTACTGTGAGTTTTAAGAGTTATATATTATAGCTACACTAGTCCTTTGTCAGATGTGGAGTTTGTAAATACACTCCCCCATTGTATAGCTTGTGTTTTTATTCTCTTAATATGGTCTTTTGCAGACCAAAATTTTAAATTTTGATGAGGCCCGGCCCAATTCATCAATTCAGTTTTACCCTTTTTGAATTGTGCTTTTGGTGTCATGTTTATGAGCTCTTTATCCTAGAGCCTGAACACTCTTCCTTACATTTTTTTTTCTAGAAGTTTTATTGATAATGCTTTTTATTTGTATTTCTTCCATTGTGATCCATTATGAATTAATATTTTTAGTAAGTGTCTTTTTGCCTATAAATGTCTAATTGTTCTAGCACCATTTTGTTGTAAAGACTGTGTTTCCTCTGTAGAACTGATTTTGGATCTTCATCAAAAATCAGTTGGGTATATTTGTGTGGCTCTATTTCTGGGTCCTCTTTTCTGTTCTTTTGATGTGTCTATCCAGTACCGTGCTGTTTTGACTGCTGTATAGCTGTATATAATACGCCCTGATTTACGGTAGAATGATTCTTCCTATTTTATTCTTCTTTTCAAGATTGTTTTAGCTATTCTAAGGCCTATATCTTTCAAATAAAGTTTAAATTTGCCTATGTCTGTCAAAATCTGTCCTGGGTTTTGATAGGATTTGCAACAAACCCTAGAGATTGATTTCAGAAGAATGAAATCTTTTCTGTGTTCAGTTTTCCAGTCGATACGTCTCTCCATTTATTTAGGTCTTTGACTTATTTCATCAGTATTTGTAATTTCAGCATACAGGTGCTTTACATGTTTCATTAAAAGTTTATTCTCTTAGATTTAGATCTTTGATCTATTATGAATTAATTTTTATGTTACAGTGTGAGATAGAGGTCCAACTTAATTCTTTTGGATTTGGATATCCAGTTACTCCAGCATCATCTGTTGAAGAGACAATTCTTTCCCCATTCAGTGGTCTTAGTGTCCTTATTGAAAATCAGTTGTCCATTGATAAATGGATTTATTTCTGTACTTTCAATTTTGTTCTGTTAGTGTATCCTTATGTCAATACCTCATTGTTTTTATTACTCTAGCTTTGAAGTAAGTTTTGATTTGGGAAGTGAGTCTTCCAACTTTTTTCTTCTTTTTCAAGATTATATTGACTATTTGGGATCCTTTGCAATTTTACGAGATTTAGGATAGGAATTTTTCTATCTGCCAAAAATGGAATATTGCAGGGATTGCACTTACTCTGAAGATGGTTAGGGGAGTATTGCCATCAAAACAATATAAAGTGTCCCAGACTCTGAACATAGATATCTTTTCATTTATTTAGGTCTTCTTTAATTTTCTTCAACTATAGCTTTTAATTTTTAATGTACTAATTTGCTTCTTTGGTTAAATTTTTTCATAAGTATGTTCTTCTTTTTGAAGCTATTGCAAATGGAATAGTTCTTTAAATTTTATCTTCAGAGTTTTTATTGCAACTGATTTTTCTGTGTTGATACTGTCTCCTGCAATTTACTGAACTTATTTATTAGCTCTATAGGTTTGTTTTTGTGTGTTTGTGAATTAGGTTTTCTGTATATAAGGTCATGTCAGATACAAATAGAGGTAGTTGACTTTTTTCTTTTCAAACTAGATGACTTTCTTTCTTTTTCTTGCATGTTTGTCCTGACTGCAGCATCTGAAAAAATGTTGAATAGAAATGGTGAAAGCACATATCCTTGTCTCGTTCCTGGTCTTAGGGGGAGTGCTTTCAGTTTTTCCCCATCAAATGTGATATTAGCTTTGGGTTTTTCATACATGCCTTTGTCAGTGTACAGAACTTCTAGTCATACTTTATTAAGTATTTTTATAGTGAAGGATATAGAATTTTATCAGATGATTTTTCTGCGTATATTGACATGTTCAGTTGGTTTTTGATCTGTTAATTGGTTGATTTTCTTATATTGAACTACCCTTGAATTCTTGGAATAAATCCCACTTGATTATGGTGCAGAGTCATTTTAGTAGGCTACAGATTTGTTTGCTAGTATTCTGTTGAGGATTTTTTCATTTATACTAAGAAGTACTAGTCCATAGTTTTCTTTTCTTGTGATGTTTTTGACATCAGTGTAATGCTGGTGCTATTCCCACTCATCCAACACCAAGTTCAATGGTGTATTTCTTCCCTACATATGTGTATAACAGTAAGAATATTATATACAGCAGTAATAGTAGTATAACTTCATTCAGGTATCTGGACCCAATTACAATGTGTGTAAATATGTGTGTGGGGGTCTTCCTACACATACTTACACCAAGCAGTTCTTGAACACCCGCAGGGTGTTGGAGAACTCAACCCAATTCTGATGCAGTGTGCTTGGAGACAGCACCAGATTCCCAGGTTAAGGGCTCTGTCCTGCAGGACTGCCCTCCAACCCCACTCCAGACGCTGGTCACAAGCTCCAGCAGTTACCTGTGCTTCTGACATACCAGCTACAGATTGGAGGTTCCTACAACCTCCCCCTTAGGTTTGATTAATTTGCTAGAGTGGCTCACAGAACTCAGGAAAATACTTATGTTTACGGGTTTTATAAAGGATACCATAAAGATACAGGTTAACAGCCAGATGAAGAGAGACATAGGGCAAGGTCCGAAATAAAGGAGCTTCTGTCCTCCTGGAGTTTGAGGCCTGGCTGTTGGCATGTGGAGGCATTCTGGTTCCCCAAGCATAGAAGCTCTCTCTGACCAAGAAGCAGGATGCAAAAGAGCGGAGTGCAGAGAAGAAAATCTCAGATGCTTCTGTGAGGGCTTTATTGCATAGTCATGATTGACTATAAATTATTGGCATGGGCTGATTCAACATCCAGCCCCTTATCAATAACTTTATATTTTATACTTTAAAGAACAAAAATGAGGACTCTGGAAAGATGGTGGCATGAGCAGGGCAGCGGAAATCTCCCAAATCATATATATTTGTGAAAATACAACAAATACAACTATTCCTAAAAGAGAGACCAGAAGATACAATACAATAGCCAGGCTACAGCTACATCTGTGAGAACTCAGCGCCTCACGAAGCGGGTAAGATACAAAGCCGCGACCCGGCAGGACCCGAGTACTCCCCCACCGCAGCGCACCGGCGGGAGGTAAAGAATCAGAGTGCGGAGGGAGTGGAAGCATAGGACTGCTAAATAACCAGCCCTGGTGATCTGTGCTGGGAGCACTGACACACATCGCGTGGTGTATCGGAGATTAGAAAAGCAGAAGTGCAGGATCTGAGATGGAGACCGCAAGCGGGTCCTCTCAGCCGGCTCCCCGGGACAAAAAAAAAGCGCGTGCTTTTTTTTAAAAGTCTTAAAGACCAAGGACCCAACAGCGGAACAAAATTGTCCCAGTGCACTCGGCCCAGCAGGCTTGGAGTCTTAGGTAGTTTTGGACCCCCTGGCTGGCGGCCAGGCAAAGCAGCCGCGCCGAGGCTTCCCAAAGAGAACAGCAGCCTACCATTCATTCCCCCCCCACCGGCCAGAGCTACAAAGGGTCCTGCGGAGCCGCCACTGCTGCGGAACAGCAGAAGAGCGGCTCCGCCCACAGCAACCTCACAGAATCTACTCTCGGCTGGCATGCAGCTAAGTGGGAAGAGCCCCAGAACCAGGTTCGGAAGGCACCAAGGGGACCAGAACGCACCCAATGAGACTGAAAACCCCCACAGTGCTATAGGCTAAGCTGAGGCAGCCTGCACACAGGCAGCTTAGGGGATTATCCCAGAGACTGCCTCCCGGTGTGCAGGAAAACAGCTCAGGCCCAGGAGAAGGGCAAGGAGAACAACAAGCAGGAAGGGACTTTGTTCTCCCAGCTGACACACATGGCGACTACCAGCGACCACTTCTATCATCATGAAAAGACAGAGGAATATGGTACAAAGATTAGCCAGACAACCTCAGAGAAGGGGCCTGATGGGATAGACTTATACAATATTCCTGAAAAAGAATTCAGAATAAAAGTCATAACCATGCTGATGGATCGAAAGAGAAATATGCAAGAGCTAAGGAAGGAAGAGGAAAGACAATGCAGAAATGAGACAAGTAATCGATGGGCTTAGGAGCAGACTGGACGAGGTGCAAGAGACTGTTAATGGAATAGAAATCAGAGAACAGGAATACAGAGAAGCTGAGGCAGAGGGAGATAAAAGGATCTCTAGGAATGAAAGAATATTAAGAGAACTCTGTGACCAATCCAAACAGAACAATATTCGCATTATAGGAATACCAGAAGAGGAAGAGAGAGAAAAAGGGATAGAAAGTGTCTTTGAAGAGATAATGGCTGAAAACTTCCCCAAGCTGGGGAAGGAAATACTCTCTCAGACCATGGAAGCCCACAGATCTCCCAACACAAGGAACCCCAGGAAGACAACACCAAGACACATAATAATTAAAATGGCAAACATCAAAGATAAGGACAGAGTACTAAAGGCAGCAAGAGAGAGAAAAAAGATTACCTACAAAGGAAAACCCATCAGACTATCATCAGACTTCTCAACAGAAACCTTACAGGCCAGAAGAGAATGGCATGATATATTTAATGTAATGAAACAGAAGGGCCTCAAACCAAGAATATGGTATCCAGCACGATTATCATTTAAATATGACGGAGGGATTAAACAATTTCCAGACAAGCGAAAGTTGAGAGAGTTTTCCTCCCACAAACCACCTCTACAGGATATCTTAAACAGACTGCTCTAGAGGGAAGCACTCCTAAGGCTAAAAAGATGTCACCAGAGAAAATAAAATCATAGCAAAGAAAGCAGACCATCCAAATACTAACTAAAGGCAAAAAGTAAAATCAACTATCCACAAAAACGATCAAATGAAATGTAAAAGAGTACAGAATAAAACACCTAGTATATAAAGAATGGAGGAGGAATAAAGGGAGAAAAATAAAGAATCATCAGACTGTCTTTAAAATAACTTAAGAAGGTTAAGTTAGACTGTTAGATATTAAAGAAGCTACTCTTGAACCTTTGGTAATCACGAATCTAAAGCTAGCAATGGCAATAAATACGTATCTATAGATAATCACTCTAAATGTAAATGGACTGAATGTACCAATAAAAAGACACAGAGTAATAGAATGGATGAAAAAACAAGACCCATCTATATGCTGCTTACAAGAGACTCACCTCAAACCCAAAGATATACACAGACTAAAGGTGAAGGGATGGAAAAAGATATTTCATGCAAGCAACAAAGAGAAAAAAGTAGGTGTTGCAGTACTTGTATCAGACAAAATAGACTTCAAAACGAAGAAAGTAGCAAGAGATAAAGAATGACATTACATAATGATAAAGGGGTCAGTCCAACAATAGGATATAACCATTATAAATATATATGCACCCAACACAGGAGCACCGGCATATGTGAAACAAATACTAACAGAATTAAAGGAGGAAATAGACAGCAATGAAGTCATTTTAGGAGACTTCAACACACCACTCACTCCAAAGGACAGATCAACCAGACAGAAAATAAGACACAGAGGCACTGAACAACACACTAGAACAGATGGACCTAACAGACATCTACAGAACTCTACACCCAAAAGCAACAGGATACACATTCTTCTCAAGTGCACATGGAACATTTTCCAGAATAGACCACATACTAGGCCACAAAAAGAACCTCAGTAAATTCAAAAATACTGAAATATTCTACCAACCAACTTCTCAGATCACAAAGGTATAAAACTAGAAATAAATTTTAGAAAGAAAACAAAAAGGCTCACAAATACATGGAGACTTAACAACATTCTCCTAATTAATCAATGGATTAACGACTAAATCAAAACAGAAGTCAAAGAGTATATGGAGACTAATGACAACATCACAAAGCCACAACTTCTATGGGACGCAGCAAAGGCAGTTCTAAGAGGAAAGTATATTGCAATCCAGGCCTATTTAAAGAAGGAAGAACAATCCCAAAATATTGTCTAAAGACACAATTATTGAAATTGGAAAAAGTGGAACATATGAGGCCCAAAGTCACCAGAAGGAGGCACATAATAAAGATTAGAGAAGAAATAAATAAAATTGAGAAGAATAAAACAATAGAAAAAAATCAATGAAACCAAGAGCTGGTTCTTTGAAAAAACAAACAAAATACATAAACGGCTAGCCAGACTCATTAAGAGAAAAAGAGAATCTACACACATAAACAGAATCAGAAATGAGAAAGGAAAAATCACTACGGACCCCACAGAAATACAAATAATTATAAGAGAATACTATGAAAATCTATATGCTAACAAGTTAGAAAACCTAGAAGAAATGGACAACTTCTTAGAAAAATACAACTTTCCAAGACTGACCAAGCAAGAAACAGAAAACCTAAACAGACCAATCACCAGGAACGAAATTGAATTGGTTATCAAAAAACTACCCAAGAACAAAACCTCCGGGCCAGATGGATTCACCTCTGAATTTTAGCAGACATATAGAGAAGAAATAATACCAATTCTCCTTCAAGTTTTCCAAAAAATAGAAGAGGAGGGAATACTTCCAAACTCATTCTATGAAGCCAGCATCATTCTAATACCAAAACCTCGCAAAGACCTCACCAAAAAGGAAAACTACAGGCCAATATCCCTGATGAATGTAGATGCAAAAATACTCAACAAAATATTAGCAAACCGAATTCAAAAATACATCAAGAGGATCATACACCATGATCAAGTGGGATTCATCTCAGGGATGCAGGATGGTACAACATTCGAAAATCCATCAACATTATCCACCACATCAACAAAAAGAACAACAAAAAGCACATGATCATCTCCATAGATGCTGAAAAAGCATTTGACAAAATTCAACATCCATTCATGGTAAAAACTCTCAACAAAATGGGTATAGAGGTCAAGTACCTCAACATAATAAAGGCCATATGACAAACCCATAGTTAACATCATACTTAACAGTGAGAAGCTGAAAGCTTTTCATGTAAGATCGGGAACAAGACAGGGATGCCCACTCTCTCCACTGTTATTCAACATAGTACTGGAGGTCCTAGCCATGGCAATCAGACAAAACAAAGAAATTCAAGGCATCCAGATTGGTAAAGAAGAACTTAAATTGTCACTATTTGCAGTTGGCATGATATTGTACAAAAAAACTCTAAAGACTCCACTCAAAAACTACTAGAACTAATATCTGAATTCAGCAAAGTTGCAGGATACAAAATTAACACACACAAATCTGTTGCTTTCCTATACACTATCGATGAGCTAACAGAAAGAGAAAGGAAAACTATTCCATTCACAATTGCATACAAAAGAATAAAATACCTAGGAATAAACCTAACAAAGGAAGTGAAAAACCTATACCCTGAAAACTACAAGACACTCTAAGAGAAATTAAAGAGGACACTAACAAATGGAAATCCATCCCATGCTCTTGGCTAGGAAGAATAAATATTGTCAAAATGGGTATACTACCTAAAGCAATTTACAGATTCAACACAATCACTATCAATATACCAATAGAATTCTTCAATGAACTACAGGAAATAGTTCTAAAATTCATATGGAACCACAAAAGACCCGAAGTAGCCAAAGCAGTCCTGAGAAGGATGAATAAAACGGGAAATTACGCTCCCTGACTTCAAGCTCTATTACAAAGCCACAGTAATTTAGACCATTTGGTATTGGCACAAGAACAGTCCCACAGACCAGTGGAACAGAATAGAAAATCCAAACATTAACCCAAATATATGCAGTCAATTAATATTTGATAAACGAGCCTTGGATATACAATGGGGAGATGACAGCCTCTTCAGCAGCTGGTGTTGGCAAAACTGGACAGCTACATGTAAAAGAATGATACTGGTCTACTGTCTAACCCCATACACAAAAGTAAACTCAAAATGGATCAAAGACCTGAATGTAAGTCATGAAACCATAAAACTTTTAGAAAAAAACATAGGCAGAAATCTCTTGGACATAAACATGAGGGACTTCTTCATGAACATATCTCCCCGGGCAGGGAAACAAAAGCAAAAATGGACAAGTGGTACTATATCAAAGTGAAAAGCTTCTACACAGCAAAGGACACCATCAGTAGAACAAAAAGACATCCTACAGTTTGGGAGAATATATTCATAAATAACATGTCAGATAAGGGGTTGACATCCAAAATATATAAAGAACTCACACACCTCAACAAACAAAAAGTAAATAATCCAATTAATAAATGGGCAGAGGACATGAATAGACACTTCTCCAAGAAGAAATTCAGATGGCCAACAGGCATATGAAAAAATGCTCCACATCACTAATCATCAGAGAAATGCAGATTAAAACCACAATGAGATATCACCTCACACCAGTAAGGATGGCCAACATCCAAAACACAAACAACAACAGACCTTGGCGAGGATGTGGAGAAAGGTGAAATACTATTTGACCCAGGAATTCCACTCCTAGGAGTTTACCCTAAGAATGCAGCAGCCCAGTTTCAAAAAGACAGATGCACCCGTTTTTATCGCAGCAGTATTTACAGTAGCCAAGAAATGGAAGCAACCTAAGTGTTCGTCAGTATATGAATGGATAAAGAAGAGGTGGTACATATACACAATGGAATATTATTCAACCATAAGAAGAAAACAAATCCTATCCTTTGCAACAACATGGATGGAGCTAGAGGGTATTATGCTCAGTGAAAAAAGCCAAGTAGAAAAAGACAAATATCAAATGATTTCACTCATATGTTTAGCAGAAGAGCAAAGAAAAGAAACTGATAGAACAAAACAGTAGCCACTCACAGAACCCAAGAATGGAGTAACAGTTGTCAAAGGGAAAGGGACTGGGGAGGAAGAGTGGGAAGGGTGGGACAAGGGGGAAAAGGGGTCATTTTGATTAGCAGACACAATGTGGGGGGGGGCAAGGGTAGGGCTGTACAACTCAGGGAAGTCAAGTAATGATTCTACAGCATCTCGCTATGCTGATGGACAGTGACTGTAATGGGGTTGGAACGGGGAACCTGATCAAGTGGGGAGTTTAATAACCATAATGGTGCACATGCAATTGTAGATTAATGATACCAAAAGGAAAAAAATAAAAAAATAAAAATAAAAAGAATGAAAGTACTAAACTGAAAACGAAATATATAAAAGAAATGTGGTATAAACATGATGTCCACCATTGTTTTTGGTGGGTGTCTGAACGTCTCTCATTAATATTACAAAACACCTGTTTTAACTTTAGGATTTTGCAATGTTTCCAGGAACTGTGGATGAAGATCAATACACCTAGGAAATATGGTCATATGAATGACCAAATATCTGTTTCTTATAACTCATTATATCACAGCTGGCTTTATAGAATGTTAGGAAGCTTTCCGTCTTCTATTTTTGGGAGAATTTGAGGATTGGTGTCAATTCCTCTTTAAATGATTAGAAGAATTCACTAGTGAAACCATCAGCTCTTGGGCTTTTTCATTTTCAGAGAGTTTTGATTAGGAAATTAATCTCATATTTTCTTCAGTCATTTTTGGTAGTTTGTGTTTCTAGGAATTTGTGCATCTCATCTAGATTAATTTGTTGGTATACAGTTATTCATACTATTATCTTATAACCTTATTTCTATAAGGTTGTAGTAATGTCCTTACTTGTATCTCTGATTTTAGTAATTTGAGCCTTCTCTGTTTTTTGCTGGTCAGTCTAGCTAAAGCTTTTACACTTTTATTGATCAAAGAACCAACTTTTTCTTTCATTAATTCTGTATTTTTCAATTCTCTATTTTATTTCCACCTTAAGTATTATTTCTTTCATTTTGCTTTCAGTTTAGTTTCATTTTCGTTCTCCAAAGTATAAAATATAAAGTTATTGATAAGACATGTTTCTTTTTTAATGTAGGTTTTTATAGTTACAAGTTTCCCTGAGTAGTCTTTTCACTGCATCCATAAGTTTCCAATATGTTGTGTTTTCATTTTCATTTATCTCAAAGTATTTTCAAATTTCCCCCTGATGCCTTTTTTGGCCCAGTGGATGTTTTAAGAGGGTGATTTTAAATTTCCACATGTTTGTGAATTTTCCAGTTTTCCTTCTGTTGTTGTTTTCTAGTTTTATTCCATGTGGTCAGAAAAGATACATTATATGAGTTCAATCTTTTTAAATATATTAAGACTCATTTTATGGTCTGACATACATTTTGTCTTATAAAGTGTTTCATGTACACTTGAGGAGAGTTTATATTCTGTTGTTTCTTAAGTGGAATATTAGGTGTACATCTATTAGGTCTAGTTGGATTATGTTGTTCAAGCCATTCCTTTATTGATCTTGAGTTGGGATTGTCTATCCATTATGAAAATGAGGTATTGATGTATTTACCTATAGTAGAACTGTCATTTTTCACTTGTCAATTTTTGCTTCATGTATTTTAGGTCTTGGTGTTAGGTATATGTATGTTTAAACTTCTTGATTTTTTTATAATTGACCCTTTTATCAGCATGTAATGTCCTTTGTTTCTTGTTAACAGTTTTTGTCTTGAAGTCTTTTTTGTCTGACATTAGCACCCTGGCTCTTCTTTTTTTGTTATTTTCATGGAATATCTTTTCCCATCCTTTTACTTTCAGTTTATTTGAGTCTTTCATGTGAAATTCTTTTGGGCAAATATGGTTGGATCTTTTTTTTAATCAGTGTGCCAATTACTACATTTTAATTGGTGAATTTGATACGTTTATATTTAAAGTAATTACTGATGGGTAAGGAAGTGGCATTTTGCAATTAGGCTATTTATGTGCTATCTATTTCTTACATCTCTTTTGGTCATGATTTCCCCCGTTGTCTTCTTTTTTTTCTTAAAATGTGGTAAAGAAAACACATAAAATGTACCATCTTAACCACTATCAAGTGTACTATTTAGTAGTACTAAGTATGTTCACATTGTTGTAAAAGAAAAATCCAAAACTTTTTCATCTTGCAAATCTGAAACCCTAAGCCTATTAAATGTTAACTCATGTTTTCTCCCTACTCCCAGACCCTTGTAACCACATTCTACTTTCTGTTTCTATGAATTTGACTACTTTAGGTACCTCATATAGGAGGAATCATTATTTGTCTTTATTGTGACTGGCTTATTTCACTTAGTATAATGTCATTAGGATTCATCCATTTGGTAGCATGTAACAGGATTTTATTTCTTTTAAGGCTCTATAATATTCCATGTTTATATCACGTTTCTTTTATACATTCATTGATTGATAGACGTTTGGGTTGCTTCTACCTATTGGCTTTTGTGAATAGTGCTGTTACGAACTTGGGTGTACAAATATCTCTTCAGGGTTCGTTTAAAAATACTTTTGAATACATACCCAGAAGTGGGATTGCTGGATAATATTGTAGTTCTTTTATTTTTTGAGGAACTTCATACGATTTTTTCACCACTTTACAATCCCACCAGCAGAGCCTAAGGGTTTGTTTATCCACATCTTCACCAGCATTTGTTATTTCTGTTGTTTTGATACAGACATCCTAATGATGTCTGGTGATAACTCATTTTGGTTTTAATTTGCATTTCTCTGATGATTACTGACGTTGAACATTTTTTCATGTGTTTGTTGGTCTTTTGTAGATCATGTTTGGAGAAATATCTATTCAAGTCCTTTGTCCATTTTTTAATTAGTTTATTTGGTTTTCTTGTTGATGATTTGTAGGGGTTCTTTATATATTCAGGAGTTAACCACTTATCAGATATACAGTTTGCTAATATTTTCTCCCATTGCTTTTTCACTTGCCTTATTTATTTATTTATTTATTTTTGCTATTATTAATATACAATTACATGAGCAACGTTATGGTTACTAGACTCCCCCTATTATCAAGTCCCCACCACATACCCCATTGCAGTCATGGTCCATCAGCGTAGTAGGATGTTATAGAGTCACTACTTGTTTTCGCTGTGTTATACTGCCTTCCCTATATCCCCCAACCCTGCTACATTATGTGTGCTAATTGTAATAGCCCTTTTTCCCCCTTATCCTTCCCTGCCCACCCATCTTCCCCAGTCCCTTTCCCTTTGGTAACTGTTATTCCATTCTTGGGTTCTGTGAGTCTGCTGCTGTTTTGTTCCTTCAGTTTTTTCTTTGTTCTTATACTCCACAGATGAGTGAAATCATTTGATACTTGTCTTTCTACGGCTGGCTTATTTCACTGAGCATAATATCCTCTAGCTCCATCCATGTTGTTGCAAATGATAGGATTTGTTTTCTTCTTATGGCTGAATAATATTCCATTGTGTATATGTACCACATCTTCTTTATTCATTCATCTACTGATGGACACTTAGGTTGCTTCCATTTCTTGGCTACTGTAAATAGTACTGCGATAAACATAGGGGTGCATGTCTTTTTCAAACTGGGCTCCTGCATTCTTAGGGTAAACTCCTAGGAGTGGAATTCCTGGGTGAAATGGTATTTCTATTTTGAGTTTTTTGAACAACCTCCATATTGTTTTCCACAGTGGTTGTACTAATTTACATTCCCACCAGCAGTGTAGGGGGGTTCCCCTTTCTCCACATCCTCGCCACCATTTGTTGTTTTTCTTTTGGATGGCTGCTGTACTAACTGGTGTGAGGTGATATCTCATATGGTTTTAATTTGCATTTCTCTGATGACTAGCGATGCAGAGCATCTTTTCATGTGCCCGTTGGCCACCTGAATTTCTTCATTGGAGAAGTGTCTGTTCAGATACTCTGCCCATTTTTAAATTGGCTTATTTGCTTTCTGTTTGTTGAGTTGCATGAGCTCTTTAAATAATTTGGATGTCAACCCCTTATCAGATATGTCATTTATGAATATATTCTCGCATATTGTAGGATGTCTTTTTGTTCTACTGATGGTATCCTTTGCTGTACAGAAGTTTTTAGTTTGATACACTCCCATTTGTTCATTTTTGCTGTGGTTTCCCTTGCCTGGGGAGATATGTTCATGAAGAAGTTGCTCATGTTTATGTCCAAGAGATTTTTGCCTATGTTTTTTTCTAAGAGTTTTATGGTTTCCTGAGTTACATTCAGGTCTTTGATCCATTTTGAGTTTACTTTTGTGTATGGAGTTAGATAGTAATCCAGTTTCATTCTCTTACATGTAGCTGTCAAGTTTTGCCAACACCAGCTTTTGAAGAGGCTGTCATTTCCCCATTGTATATCCATGGCTCCTTTATCATATTTTAATTAACCATATATGCTTGGGTTTATATCTGGCTCTCTATTCTGTTCCACTGGTCTATGGGTCTGTTCTTGTGCCAGTATGAAATTGTCTTGATTATTGTAGCTTTGTAGTAGAGCATGAAGTTGGGGAGCGAGATATCCCCTGCTTTATTCTTCCTTCTCAGGATTTCTTTGGCTATTTAGGGTCTTTTGTGGTTCCATATGAATTTTAGAACTATTTGCTCTAGTTCATTGAAGAATGCTGTAGGTATTTTGGTAGGGATTGCTTGAATCTGTAGATTGCTTTAGGCAGGATGGCCATGTTGACAATATTAATTCTTCCTAGCCAAGAGCATTGGATGAATTTCCATTTATTAGTGACCTCCTTAATGTCTCTTTAGAGTGTCTTGTAGTTTTCTGGGTTTAGGTCTATCATTTCCTTGGTTAGGTTTATTCCTAGGTATTTTGTTCGTTTGGATGCGATTGTGAATGGAATGGTTTTCCTGATTTCTCTTTCTGCTAGTTCATCATTTGTGTATAGGAATGCAACAGATTTCTGTGTATTAATTTTCTATCCCGCAACTTTGCTGAATTCAGATATTAATTCTCGTAGTTTTGGAGTGGATTCTTTAGGGTTTTTTATGTATGATATCATGTCATCTGCAAACAGGGACAGTTTGAGTTCCTCCGTGCCAATCTGGATGCCTTTTATTTCTTTTTGTTGTCTGCTTGCCGTTGCTAGGACCTCCAGTACTATGTTGAATAAAAGTGGGGAGAGTGGGCATCCTTGTCTTGTTCCCGATCTTAAAGGAAAAGCTTTCAGCTTCTCGCTGTTAAGTATAATGTTGGCTGTGGGTTTGTCATATATGGACTTTATTATGTTGCAGTACTTGTCCTCTATACCCATTTTGTTGAGAGTTTTTATCATGAATGGATGTTGAATTTTGTCAAATGCGTTTTCAGCACCTATGGAGATGATCATGTGGTTTTTGTCCTTTCTTTTTGTTGATGTGATGGATGATGTTGATGCATTTTCGAATGTTGTACCATCGTGGCATCCCTGGGATAAATGCCACTTGATCATGATGGATGAACTTTTTGATGTATTTTTGAATTCAGTTTCCTAATATTTTGTTGAGTATTTTTGCATGTATGTTCCTCAGGGATATTGGTGTGTAATTTTCTTTTTTTGTGGTGTCTTTGCGTGGTTTTGGTATTAGAGTGATGTTGGTTTTGTAGAGTGAGTTTGGGAGTATTCCCCCCTCTTCTACTTTTTGGAACTCTTTAAGGAGGATGGTTATTTGGTCTTCACTAAATGTTTGAAAAAATTCAGCAGTGAAACCATCTGGTCCAGGAGTTTTTTGTTCTTAGATAGTTTTTTGATTACCAATTCAATTTCTTTGCTGGTAATTGGTCTATTCAGATTTTCTGTTTCTTCCTGGGTCAGCCTTGGAAGGTTTTATTTTTCTAGAAGGTTGTCCATTTCTTCTAGGTTATCCAGTTTGTTACCATAAAATTTTTCATAGTGTTCTCTCATAATTCTCTGTATTTCTTTGGTGTCCGTTATGATTTTTCCATTCTCATATTTGATTCTGTTTATGTGTGTAGACTCTCTTTTTTTCTTGGTAAGTCTGGCTAGGCGTTTATCTATTTTGTTTATATTCTCAAAGAAGCAGCTCCTGCTTACACTGATTCTTTCTACTGTTCTATTCTCAATTTTATTTATTTCTGCCTTAACCTTTATTATGTCCCCCCTTTACTGACTTTGGGCCTCATTTGTTATTCTTTTGTAGTTTCATTAATTGTGAGTTTAGACTGTTCATTTGGGATTGTTCTTCTTTCCTGAGGTAGGCCTATATTGCAATATATTTCCCTCTTAGCACAGCCTTTGCTGCAACCTGCACATTTTGTGGTGTTGAATTATTGTTCTCAATTGTCTCCATATATTGCTTGATATCTGTTTTTATTTTGTCATTGATCCATTGATGACTTAGGAGCATGTTATTAAGCCACCATATGTTGGTGGGCTTTTTTGTTTTCTTTGTGTAGTTTATTTCTAGTTTCATACCTTTGTGATCTGAGAAGCTGGTTGGTACAATTTCAATCTTTTTAAATTTACGGAAGTTCTTTTTGTGGCCTAATACATGATCAGTTCTTTAAAATGTTCCATGTGCACTTGAGAAGAATATGTATCCTGTTGCTTTTGTATGGTGTGTTCTGTAGATGTCCGTTAGGTCCATCTGTTCTAATATTTTGTTCAGTGCCTTTGTCTGTTTATTTATTTTCTTTCTGGTTGATCTGTCCTTTGGAGTGAGTGGTGTGTTGAAGTCTCCTAGAATGAATACATTGCATTCTGTTTCCCCTTTTAATTCTTTTAGTATTTGGTTCACATATGTAGGTGATCCTGTGTTGGGTGCATAGATATTTATAATAGTTATATCCTCTTGTTGGACTGACCCTTTTATCGTTATGTAATGTCCTTCTTTGTTTCTTGTGACTTTTTTTGTTTTGAAGTCTATTTTGTGTGATACAAGTACTGTGACTCCTGCTTTTTTCTCCCTATTAGTTGCATGAAATATCTTTTTCCATCCCATTACTTTCAGTGTGTTTTTGTCTTTGGGTTTGAAGTGAGTCTCTTGTAGGCAGCATATATCCGGGTCTTGTTTTTTTATCCAGTGAGTAACTCTATGTCTTTTGATTGGTGCCTTTAGACCATTTACATTTAGGGTTATTATCGATAGGTTTGTACTTATTGCCATTGCAGGCTTTAGATTCGTGGCTACCAAAGGTTCAGGCGCAATTCCCTTACTATCTAACAGTCTAATTTAACTTAACTTCATATGCTATTACAAACACAACCTAAGGGTTCTTTTTCTTTTTTCCTCCTTTTTCTTTCTCCTCCAGTCTTTGTATGTTATGAATCATATTTTGTACTCTTTGTCTTCCCTTGGGTGACATCTATTTAGCGTTAGGAATACATCGATCTATAGGAGTCCCTCCAAAATGCACTGTAGAGATGGTTTGTGGGAGGTAAATTCTCTCAGCTTTTGCTTATTTGAAAATTGTTTAATCCCTCCTTCAAATTTAAATGATAACCTTAATGGGTTGAGTATTCTTGGTTCAAGGCCCTTCTGCTTCATTGCATTAAATATATCATGCCACTCCCTTCTGGCCCGTAAGGTTTCTGTTGAGAAGTCTGATGATAGCTTGATGGGTTTTCCTTATATGTGATCTTTTTTCTCTCTCTAGCTGCTTTTAAAAGTCTGTCTTTATCCTTGATCTTTGCCATTTTAATTATTACATGTCTTGATGTTGTCTTCCTTGGGTCCCTTGTGTTGAGAGATCTGTGCACCTTCATGGCTTGAGAGAGTATCTCCTTCCCCAGATTGGGGAAGTTTTCAGCAATTACCTCCTCAATGACACTTTCTATCCCTTGTCTCTCTCTTCTTCTGGTACCGCTATAATGCAAATATTGTTCCATTTGGATTGGTCACACAGTTCTGTCAATATTCTTTCATTCTTAGAGATTCTTTTTTTTCTCTGTGCCTCAGCTTCTTTGTATTCCTCTTCTCCAATTTCTATTCCATTTACTGTCTCTTCTACTACATCTAATTTGCTTTTAAATCCCTCCATTGTATGTTTCATTTCAGTATGGAATTTCTTAATGATTGAGTCTCTGACTTAAATTCGTTCCTGAGTTCTTGAATATCTTTCTGTACCTCCATAAGCATGTTTATAATTTTTATTTTGAACTCTCTTTCAGGAAGGTTGGTGGGTTCATTTTCATTTGGCCCTTTTTCTGGGGTTTTTGAGATTTTGATCTGAACCATGTTCTTTTGATGTTTCATATTTCTGTGTGGTGCCCACTAGTATGCAGAAACTCCAGTCTGTGGAGCTGCTCAGCCCGTAGAGTGAGGTTGGGTGTTGTAGGCGAGCGGAGCTGGTGCCTGGGGGGGGAGTAAAGATCTGTTTCCTGATTTCTGGCTGCGGTGCCTGTCTCCAGTGTCAGAGACAGTGGGCCAAGCACACAGGTATAAGCCTCTGTGCTTTGTTTCTCTAGTTGTTGTAGGCATGGCCTCCCTCTGGTTGGCCTGTTGCCAGCACAGTGACTGCCAGTTTTTGAACTGGTGCTGGCAGGTTAGGAGGAAGGTCCAGCAGGCTGCGTGTCATAGTGGGGGCCCTCAGAGCTGAGGCACTTGCCAGGGGTATGGAGCTCCTCAAAGTTCCCAACCAGCTGGGCAGAGCACGCCCAGACAACGTTTTCTAGCTCTCCCTTCTCCCTTGCAGCAAGCTCCATGCAAACCCCGCCCCTTCAGCAGTCCCCTCGCTGCTAGGAAATGTCTCAGACCACCCGCCCCTCCTCTGACACAGAGCGGCCTGATGTGGATCCCCCCCTCTGCAAACGGCCGGAATGTCAGTCTCCCAAGCCCTCCGCCCTTCCAATCTCCCCAGTGTCCCAAGCACCACACTATATAGGCTTCTGCTCACAAAGCAGATCTCCAGGGCTTAGCGCTCAGCAGTCCCAAGCTTCCCACCCCCTCCCCACTCCATTTCTCTTCCTCCTGCTGGTGAGCTGGGGTGGGGGAATGGTCTGGGTCCCGCCGGATTAAACAATTTCGTATGTTACCCTGTTTTGTGAGGTCTGCTCTGTTTGTGAGGTCTGTATGCAGTCAGTTCAGCCTTCTTTCTTGTTGCTGTTCTAAGGTTAGTTGTATTAACTATATTTTTGTACTATTTGTGGTTTTGGGAGGAGTTCTCTGTGTCACCTCTCCTGCCACCATCTTGAATCTCTCTTTTCCTAACATTTTTAAGTTGCTTTTTTTTTCTTGGTTCAGCATTTAGTTTTTTGTAAACCTTTTACTGTTTTCCAAAGTTTCAATGAAGTTGCTTCTGAAGACTTTTGCTCTTTTTTCCAGTCTTTCAAGGGCCTGTTTCTCCAAGGAATTTTCACAGTGTATTCATGTGATACAAGTGTATAAGTGTTCTCCAGAAAAGTAGAACCATTAGGTTGTATGTACCTGGAAAGGGATTTATTTAAAGTTATTGGCTCATGCAAAAATGGAGGCTGATAGGTTCAAAATCTGCAGGGTGGGATGGCAAGCAGGAGACCCAGGAAAGAGCTGACACTGTAGTTTAAGTCTAAAGGCTGTCAGGCTAAAGGCTCAGGAAAAAGCCAATATTGGAGTTCACATGAGAAGGCCATCCTGCTCTAGAATTCCCTCTTGCCTAAGGGAGATAAATCTTTTTTTCTATCCAGGCCTTCATGTGATTGGATGAACCTACCCCATTATGGAGAGCAATCTACTTAGAGCCTAACAGTTTCATCCAGAAACATTCACTGGAACTTCCCAGAATAATGTTTGACATATCTGGATACCATGGCCTGCCAAGTTGACATAAAATTAACCATCACACCTACTCTGCCATTTTAGTACATCCTGCAGTTGATTTGTATGTGTTTATCTTGTATCCAAGGTCCTTACTAAACTCATTTAACTCTAGAAGGATTTTTGTCAGATTCCTTGGAATTATTTATATAGGCAATGATCCGTCATGTGTGCAGATGGAGGTAGTTTTATTTTTTCCTTTCCTTTGTGTATGCCTGTCATTTCTTTTTCTTGCCTTTTTGCAGTGGCTAGAAGTTCCAGTAATATGTTGAAGTAGAGTGGTGAGGTTGGACATCCTTGCCTTGTTCCCAATCCTAGAGGGAAGCATTCATTATTTTTTTTTACTATTCAGTATTGTTAGTTGTAGGTATTTTGTTGGTACCCTGTTTCAAATTGAAGTAGTTTCCCTTTATTCCAAATGCTAACAGTTTTATTAAGAATGGCTGTTTGGTTTTCAATTAATATGGTTGTATGATATTTTTTCTTTAGCCTATTGATAATAGCAGATTACATTGACTTTTTTCCGCAAGTTGAATCAACCTCACATTCCACAAGTAAATCCCACCTGGTTGTGGTGTATAATCCTTTTTATGCATTGTTTTGATTCAGTTTGCTAATATTTTATTGAGAAATTTTATGTGCAAGTTAATCAGACAAAAAAAATTTTTTTGTACTCTCTGTCTGGTCATGGTGTCAGTGTAGTACTAGCCTCACAATATGAATTTGAAAATGTTACCTCCCCTTCTCTTCTGGAAAAGGTTAGATAGAATTGGTGTTAATTCTTTTTTTTGTTTTAAGGTAGGAGAACAAGGTACAGGCTTTTATTTAGAAATAAAGTGAGAGGAAAGAGCTCCTGGCTCATGCCAGGAGGGGACAAGAGAGCCCCAATTCTTTCTTACATTATTTAAAATAATTCACCAATTTGGAATTCCCTAGTGAGACTGCCTTGACCAAGAGATTTCTTTTTTGGAGTTTAATAATTCTAAATTCAACACCCTTAGTAGTTACTGAACTATTAAAGATTAATTAAATATTAAGTGAATTGTGGTTGGTTGTGTTTTTCAAGATACTGAGCCGTTTCATCCAAATTGTTAAATTTGTGTCTGTAAAGTTGTTTATAGTATGCTCTTGTTATCCTTATGCTGTTGATAGGGTCTGTAGCAGTGGCCTGTTTGTTTTTGTATCTGTTATTCTTTGTATCTTTGTCAGTCTTGTTAGAACTTTATTAATTTTGATTTTTTTTCATATAGTTAGCTTTTGGTTTCAGTTATTTTCCTCTTTTCAGTTTCATTTATTTCTGCTTATTCTTTCCTTCTTTCTGCTTGCTATAAATTTATTTTGTTCTTTTTCTATTCATATGAAACCTTTCTCTTTAAAGATGTAACATTTAATATATAAATTTCCCTGTCATCATTATTTTAGCTGCATCCCTTATATTCTAATATGTTGTCTTTTCATTAAGTTCTATTTTTTTTATTTTTCTTTGAAAATTTTTGAGCCATGGATTATTTAAAAGTGTGTTGTGTAATTTTCGATTGATAGAGATTTTCCTGTTATTGTTTTATTAGTTTTTTCTTTGTATAATTTTTATAGTGGTTCCTCTGGCTATTAAAATACAGATACATAATTTACTAGCAGTCTGCCATTGTCAGCATTTTTACCACTAAGTGTAAAGTCTAGACCTCACTTCCATTTACCTTCCTTTTACTTTTCTCACTTTTAAATATTGTGTTAAGTATTAGTGATAACATTTTGTTTCGGTCATCAAAGATAATTTATAAAATTTGTAGTGAAGAGCTTAGTCTGTTATGTTATCTATACTTAATGTTCTTTTTATTGTTTCTTTTCTTATATCGCAAGATTTTTTCTTCTACTATTTCATGCTTGAAGAGTACCCTTTACATTCTTTAGGGGTAGATCTGCTAATGACAAATTTTTTAGTAGTTTTTTTTTTCTATGAGAATGTTTTTATTAACTTTTCATTTCTGAAGGATTGTCTCAGTGGCTGTAGAATTCAGGGATGATAGTTCTTTTCTTTCATCACTTGAAAAATAACCGTGTAACTTCCTTTTTATTTCAGATGGGAAATCAGTTATTTACATTTTTTTTTCCTCCATAGCTAATTTGTCATTTCTGTCTGGTTAGTTTGAAGATTTCTTCTTTGTTTTAAGCTTTCAAATTTTTTAATTATGAGTCTTAGTGTAGATTTTGTTTAGGTTTGTCCTGTATAGAATTCACTCAGCTTCTTAGTTTGTAGGTTTGTGTCTTTCACCAAATTGGGAAGTTCTCAGCCATAATTTCCTCAAATATTCTGTCAGCCTCACTTTTCTTTCTCCTTTACTTATGAAACTCCAGTGATACATGTTTTTGCCATTTTCTCACAGCTCCCTAAGTCTCTGTACTTTTTTTAGTTTCTCTTTGTTGTTTATAGATTGAGTGAATTTTATATTTGTTTTTCAGGTATACTAATTCTGACCTCTTGTCATCTTTATTCTACTATCAAGCCCTTCCCACAAATTTTTTAAATTTGTTGCTGTATCTTTCATTTAAATAATATCCATTTGCTTTTTTAATGGCTTCTATGTATTTGCTTAGACTTTCAGTTTTTCATTTGTTTCAAGAGAAGTTGTATTTGCTTACTGAATTATTTTTACAATGATTGTTTAAAACATTTGTCACATTTTTCTGACATTTGATTTCTCTTGTTGCTGTCATTTGTCTTTTCTCAATAAAGTTGTAATTTTCATGATTCTTGGTATGGCAGTTGATTTTTCTATTTCATCTCTTTTTTGTCTGTTGTCAGAGATTCTGGCAGACCCCTTTAATTACTTTGCTTTAACAGGTATATATCTATTCAGATATAGTCTGTAGGTCTTAGCGTACTTTTGTGGGCAATGGGTTCAATGGCAGTCTAATTATTTAAGTGCTGTTTTTATTTACTTGATTTATTTCATGTCTCTGGGGCTCCCATTGGTTCCTGTGGTGCTGCTGTACATAGTGGAAGATGCTTCCCCAGACTGGGAACCTGCTGCCTTTAGGTTAGGGAAGATAGTCGCTGGTGGGGACAAAGAATGTTTTCTGGATTTGGTGCTTATTGAAGTGGAATCCCTCTTCCTGATGCTCCCCATCTACACACTACTTCTGGATGGGGGAAGGTAGTCTCTCACCTGGCAATGAGAATAGTACTTTTATTATCAGCAGAGCTTCCAATTCATACCCCTTGCTTCTGCCAAGCTTATGTGGCTGGGGCACCTGTTTGGTCCAGGGAAGGAATGAACCTACCTTAGCTCCTTCTGGTGCTTTATTGGGAAACATCCTGGGTTGCCTTCTTCTGTTGGGTGCAGGGTCATAAGATACCTTGTTGCTATCCTCTATTCCTAAGATCCCTAACCAGTTCATTTTCCTTTTGCCGTTTTTCACATTTCTCCTTTGGCTGTCTATTCTGTTGTTCTTGGATTTTATAGTTGTACCGAGCAAGGACAAGCAGGGAGAGGGGAGTCTACTCCATCTCATCTAGACCAAAAGTGCTATGATTACAATCCATGTTAATTACTGTATTTTATTTATCCTATATGAGGTTATTTTCATAAAAATCATTAGGCTTAAAATCTTTAAATAATGCCTTTTAAAAAAATAGTAGCATATGAAATTAGTTGTTATTCCATGAATACAGTATCTGTTCTGGAGTGATAGATTTCAAACGTTCTAAATGACAAGGTGACTTAAATGAATAATTTGCCTGTCATTTTATGATAATGCTTTGAAAAGATGTAATTAAATTTATAATTACAATAACTTTAATCTTTTTATATATAGCAATAATAAAGAGGTTAAACCTTAACTGTTATATTTACCTGTCTTGTTCATTCCTTTCAATCTCTTAGAATATGCCTAACTAGTTTTAAATAAATTATTAGGAGATGGAAGAAAGAACAAAATGCCTGGAAGAGAATTCTACGCTACTCAATTCTTATTTATGCCAAAATGACTGTGAAACAGTTGTTTTTCGAGTGGCTCTTCTCACACAAACCTGCCACAGGTAAACAGGTGCATTTAATCTGCAGGTCGAAAATATTTCTACCATTGGCTTTCTTTGAAGATACTTCCTTTAGTAGTATCTGCAGTTCACTGCCTATGATTTATAAATACAGTGATGGTGTTTGACAAGGATTTTTAAAAATTTTGGTTCTAGGTATATACGTGGTCTTGAGGGATGTTTGGTCAATGAAATACTAGAATTTCTGGAACATTACCACTTATTTGAGGGGTGTGAAATAGGATGCTTAAAAAATTGTCCTTGAAAATCCAGAACTGTACACATACACTATTTAGTTGCAAAGGGTGAGAGAATAAACTAATTAATGAGCGTTAAAGAAGGGCAAAGGGAAATGGTTATATTAGAAAATTTTAGCTAAAGGATAACTTGTACATCTAAGCAGACTGTAATGCTCCATTTCTCATTGGAAAAAAGAGACCTATGTATTAGCCCTCATTGTCACCTAAAAGGGAAGAATTAGAAAATAAATTTTCCTTGCATTAAACTGGAGAATTTATCTTATGGATCTTTATTATGTCGAGGGGCATTGAACTACATAATGGATAGTGCTTTTAAGGGAAGTTTTATATAAAAAGATGTGGAATTTTTTTGTTTTTCTCTTCAGACATTTTTATGTGTAGTCATGAAGTTTAGCTTTCTGATGATTTGACGTGATACAGAGGTGTACTTTAGAGAATCTTGTCTCTAGGCTTTAGAGGAATGAGTGGTTGGTTGATGTGTCCCTGTCTAACCTTCTAGATATGAAGCTCTCAATCTTTGTTTTTTTGAAATTCCCTGCTTCCATTATTTTGCCCTGTTTATTCCTAATTTTCTTTTTTTTTAATGTTTAATTGTGGTAAAATAACACATAACATAAAATTATCATCTTGACCATTTTTAAATGTACAGTACAATAGTATTAAGTAGTTGCATTGTTATGCAACCAATTCTCAATGAGTTTCCCATTCACCCTTCACCAAGTTCTTGGCAACCACCATTATACTTTGTTTCTTTGAATTTGATTGCTCTAGGTATCTTATATAAGTGGAACATTACAGTATTTGTCCTTTTATGGCTTATCTCATTTAACACAATGTCCTCAGTGTTCATGCATGTTGTAGAATATGTCAGAATATCCTTCCTTTTTAAGATGAATAATACCCATTGCATATACATGCTGTATTTTGTTTATCCATTTATCCAATCAGTGGACACTTGAGTGGCTTCTACCTTTTAGCTTTTGTGGATAATGCTGCTATGAACATGGGTGTATACCAATATCTCTTAAACACCTTACTTTCAGTTTTTTGGGATATATACCTAGAAGTAGAATTACTAGATCATATGGTAATTCTATTTTTAATTCTTTGAGGAAAAACCATACTGTTTTCAAATTTTACATTCTATTTTAAAATGGCTACACCATTTCTCACAGTGCATAACAATTCTCACCAACAGTGCACAAGAATTTTAGTTTCTCAGCATCCTCACTAACACTTACTATTTTGTGTTTTTTTTTTCCCCCGTAGTAGTAGTTATCCTAATGGATGTGAGGTGGTGTCTCATTGTGGTTTTGATTTACATTTCCATAATGATTAGTGATGTTGGGTATCTTTTCATGTGCTTTGTGGGCCGTTTGTATGTCATCTTTGAAAAAATTTCTATTCAGGTCACTTTCCCACCTTTTTCATCATGTTGCTTCATTCTTTCATGTTGAATTTTTTATCAGGAAGGAGGTTCCCACACCAATTACTTCTCCAACTGTCTAGATATCAACTAGGTGCCCTACAGGTCATTTATGAACCTAGCTACTTTGGGAGTTAGTGCAGGTTTAGTGTTCAGTCCCACAGACTGTTCCCCACCTCAGGTGCCAATCTTAGGTAGTGGGTACCCAGCTTACCCACACTTCTGTCCATCTTGGCTACAAATTGGGTTCCCATGACCTGCTCCTCAGGCTTGATAATTTGGTATAGCAGCTCACAGAACTCAGGGAAACACTTCTGTTTGCCAGTTTATTATAAAGGATACGTTAAAGGATACAGATGAACAGCCAGATGAAGAACATAGGGCAAGGTTTGAAAGGGTTTCAAGTGCAGGTGCTGTGGAGTTAGGGTGCATTACCCTCCCCATGGGGGTGTGTTTAGCAGCCTGGAAGCTCTCCAAACCCTATCCTTTAGGAAGTTTTATGGAGTCTTCATGATATAGGTATGATTGATGATCAACTCAGTCAATGTTTAGGCCCCCTACTCCCTTGCAAGAGAATGGAGGTAGAGCTGAAAGTTAAATGCTTCTAATCCTGGCTTGGTCTTTATGGTGACCAGTCCCAGTCCCTACCCAGGAGCCTATCAAGAATCATCTCATTAGAACAAAAGACACTCATATCACTCAGGAATTTTCAAGGGATTTAGGAGCTCTTTTCTATGAGCCAGGAGCAGAAACCAAATAAACATTATGTCATAGAGTTTTTTATATACTCTGTATTTTAATCTCCTGTCAGATATATGATTTGCTAATATATTCTCCAATTCCATAGGTTGCCTTTTCACTCTTAGGTCCTTTGATTCATAGAAGTTTTTAAGTTTTGATGTCCCATTTATCTGTTTTTACTTTTGTTGCATGTTCTTTTAGTGTCAAATCCAAGAAATCATTGTCAAATCCAGTGTCATGAGACTTTCCCTCATCTTATTCTATGAGTTGATAGTTTCAGCCCTTACATTTAACTTATTGATCTATTTTGAGTTAATTTTTGTATACGGTGTGTTTTAGTACATTAGGATTGATGTAACAAACTACCACAGACTGGGTAGCTTATAGACAACAAAAAGTTATTCCACAATTATGGGGATTGGAAGTCGAAGATCACGGTGCAGCATGGATGAGTGAGGGCTTTCTTCCAGGTTGTTGACTTCTTGTGTCCTCATGGCAGAAGAGGCAAGGGAGCGCTCTAGAGCTTCTTTTATAAGAGTATTTATCTCATTCATGAGGACTCTGCCCTCATGACCTAATGATCCCTAGATTTCAGCATGGAATTTTGTAGGGACACAAACATTCAGACCATAGCATGATGTAAGGGAAGAATCCAACTTCATTCTTTCACATGCATTTATCCAGTTTTCCCCACACTTTCTGTTGAAAAGATTGTCCATTTCAAAAACATTGAATGGTGTCGGTACCTTTGTCGAAAATCACTTGATCTTATGTATGAAGAATGTATTATTAGGCTTTCTACTGTTGTTCCATTAGTCTGTATGTCTTATTTTTGTCAGTATCAATACTGTTTTGATAACTGTTGCTTTGTAGCAAGTTTTGAAATCAGGAAGTGTGAGACCTACAACTTCATACTTTTTCAAAATTACTTTTGACTGTATGTGGCCCTTTGAAATTCCATATGAATTTTAGGATGAATTTTTCCGTATCTGCAAAAAATGCTGTTGGGATTTTGATAAGGAATGCATTAAATCTGCCTTGGGTAGTACTGACATTTTAATCCATGAACACCAGATGTCTTTCCATTTATTTTTGTCATCTGCAATTTCTTTTGGCAATGTTTGCAGTTGCTAGTGTACAAGTTTTTAGCCTTGGTTAAGTCTATTCCTAAATATTTCATTCTTTTTGATGCTTTTATAAATGGTATTGTTTTCTTTCTTTTTTTTTTGGATTGGTCATAGTATGTGTATGGATATGCAGTTGACTTTTGCACATTCATTTTTTTCTATTACTGTATTTTTTTCTAGTTTATTGTTATATAATTCACATACACCCTGTATAAGTTTAAGGTGTATGGCATAATGGTTTGGTTTACATATATTGTGAAATGATTACCACAGTCAGTTAGCATCTCTTATCTCCTTATACATATAATAAAAAGAATAAACAAAAAAAAGAGACAAATACATTTTTCTTGTGATGGCAGACAACTCTTAGGATTTACTGTCTTAAAAACTTAAATGTACATCTTCCAGAGGTGTTAATTATAGTCGTTATGATATGCATTATATCCCCAGGACCTACCTACCTTTTGACCACCTTCACCCATTTTGCCAAGCCCCCAGCCCCCTGTCTCTAGCAGCCACCAGTTTGTTCTATCTATGAGTTCAGTTTTTTTTTTTAGATTCCACATTTAAGTGAGATCACACAGCCTTTGTCTGTCTCTTACTTATTTCACTTAGCCTAATGCCTTCAGGGTCTGTCAGTGATTTGCAAATGGGAGTATTTCATTTTTTTTTATTTAGGTATCATCCATACACAATCTTATGGAGTTTTCACATGAGCAACATTGTGGCTACAACATTCACCCATATTATCAAGTCCCCGCCCACACACCCCATTTGCAGTCACTGTCCATCAGCATAGTAAAATGCTATAGAGTCATTACTTGTCTTCATGCTATAATGCCTTCCCCGTAACCTACCTATATTATGTATGCTAATTATAATACCCTTTAATCCCCTTTTCTCTCCCTTCCCACCCACCTTCCCCTACCCCTTCCTTCCCTTTGGAAACCACTAGTCCCTTCTTGGAGTGTGTGTGCCTGCTGCTGTTTTGTTCCTTCAGTTGTTATATTCCACAAATGAGGGAAATCATTTGGTACTTGTCTTTCACCACCTGGCTTATTTCCCTGAGCATAATACCCTCTAGCTCCATCCATGTTGTTGCAAATGGTAGGATTTGTTTTCTTCTTATGGCTGAATAATATTCCATTGTGTATATGTACCACATCTTCTTTATCCATTCATCTACTGATGGACACTTAGGTTGCTTCCATATCTTGGCTATTGTAAATAGTGCTGCGATAAACATAGGGGTGCATATGTCTTTTTCAAATTGGGCTCCTGCATTCTTAGGGCAAATTCCTAGGAGTGGAATTCCTGAGTTAAACGGTATTTCTATTTTTAGTTTTTTGAACAACCTCCATATTGTTTTCCACAGTGGTTGAACTAATTTACATTCCCACCAGCAGTGCAGGAGGGTTCCCCTTTCTCCACATCCTCACCAGCATTTGTTGTTCCTTGTCTTCTGGATATTGGCCATTCTAACTGGTGTGAGGTGATATTTCATTGTGGTTTTAATTTGCATTTCGCTGATAATTAGTGATGTGGAGCATCTTTTAATGTGCCTGTTGGCCATCTGAATTTCTTCTTTGGAGAAGTGTCTTTTCAGATCCACTTATTTTTTAATCGTTTTTTTTGCTTTTGGGTCTTGAGGCGTCTGATCTCTATATATTTTGGATGTTAACCCCTTATCGGATATGTCATTTACGAATATATTCTCCCAAACTGTAGGATGCCTTTTGTTCTGCTGATGGTGTCTTTTGCTCTACAGAAGCTTTTTAGCATGATGTAATCCTATTTGTTCATTTTTGCTTTTGTTTCCTTTGCCCAAGGACATGGGTTCAGGAAAAAGTTGCTTATGTTTGTATTCAAGATATTGTTGCCTATGTTTTCTTCTATGAGTTTTATGGTTTCATGACTTACATTCAGGTCTTTGATCCATTTTGAGTTTACTTTTGTGTATGGAGTTAGATAGTAATCCAGTTTCATTCTCTTACATGTAGCTGTCCAGTTTTGCCAACACCCGTTGTTGAAGAGGGTGTCATTTCCCCATTGTATATCCATGGCTCCCTTATTGTACATTAATTGGCCATATATGTATGGGTTATATCTGGGCTGTCTATTCTGTTCCATTGATACTCAGGTTTGTTCTTGTGCCAGTACCAAATTATTTTGATTACTGTAGTAGAACTTGAAGTTGGGGAGCATAATCCCCCCCCAGCTTTATTCTTCCTTTTCAGGGTTGCTTTGGCTATTCAGGGTCTTTTCTGGTTCCATGTGAATTTTAGAGCTATTTGTTCTAGTTCATTCAAGAATGCTGTTGGTATTTTGCTAGGGATTGCACTGAATCTGTAGATTGCTTTAGGCATGATGGCCATTTTGACAATATTAATTCTTCCTATCCATGAGCACAGGATAGATTTCCATTTATTGGTGTCTTCTTTAATTTCTTTCATGATCATCTTGTAGTTTTCAAGGTATAGGTCTTTCACTGCCTTGGTTAAGTTTATGCCTAGGTATCTTACTCTTTTTGATGCAGTTGTAAATGGAGTGGTTTTCCTGATTTCTCTTTTTGCTAGTTCATCATTAGTGTATAGGAATGCAACAGATTTCTGTGTATTAATTTTGTATTCTATAACTTTGCCGGATTCTGTTATTAGTAATTTTGGGGTGGATTCTTTAGGGTTTTTATGTACAATATCATGTCTTCTGCAAACAGTGACAGTTTAACTTCTTCCTTGCCAATCTGGATGCCTTTTATTTATTGGTGTTTTCTGATTGCGGTGGCTAGGACCTCAAGTACTATGTTAAATAAAAGTGGTGAGGGTGGGCATCCTTGTATTGTTCCTGATCTTAGAGGAAAAGCTTTCAGCTTTTTGCTGTTAAGTATGATGTTGGCTGTGGGTTTGTTGTATATGAACTTCATATATCCTGATATACTACCCGAACCTATGTTGAGGTACTTGCACTCTATACCCATTTTGTTGAGCTTTTTTATCCCGAATGGATGTTGAATTTTTTCAAATGCTTTTTCAGCGTCTTTTGAGATGATCGTGTGATTTTTGTCCTTTTTGTTGATGTGGTGTATGATGTTGATGGATGGATTTTTGAATATTGTACTGTCCTTGGATCCCTGGAATAAATCCTGCTTGATCATGATGATCTTCATGATGGATTTTTGAATTTGGTTTGCTAATATTTTGCTGCGTATTTGTGCTTTTATGTTCATCAGGGGTATTGGTCTGCAATTTTCTTTTTTTGTGTGGTGTCTTAGCCTGGCTATGTTAAAGTTTGGGACTAAGTCCTGAGAGGGGAAAACGTGCCACACAGAGGAGTCATGAAGTTGAAAAGATAACTCGGCCTGTAAGTATGAAGAACTTTTCAGAGAGGAACTAATAGATGCATTTGGAAAGCAAAGACAAAATTAATTTTTTAAAATCCCTTCTGCTTATGATAATACACAAAAAAAGCAGTTACGTTAGGTACTGTATAAGATGCCAGGGGTGTGTCAGTGAAAAAACATTAGTCTCTGCCCTCAAGAAGCTTCTTTGTAGTGGGGAGAGAAAACAGACAACTAAATAACTATACAGTCTGTCAGATATATTGTCTGTAGATACTGTGAAGAAAAAAAAAACCAGAGAAGAGGATAAAGAGTGACTAAGATTGCTGTTTTATTTAGGATCTTCTAAGAGGAAGTGAGAAGGAGATATTTGGAACTAAAGGAACTGATCTATACATACATATGGAGGAAAAACTCCAACAGAGATTATTAAGAACAGAGTATGTGGGGCCTGGTCAAGGAATAAGGGCTCTATGGCTGGAGTACAGTGAGAAGAGAAGAGTATCAGGAGATGAAGTGTAGGGCTAAAAACATTATAGTTGGGTTGGACATAAAGTATATGATGCTTATTACTTCAACATTTTATGTATATATCTTTGTTCTAGAATTTAGTCATTTGCTTTGCTGGTAGTTCATGAAATTAAAATAGTATTATTTGGATTCAGGACCCACTTCCAGTGTGTGGAAGGGACTTCCTCCCAGACCACTAGGCGATTCTCCAGACATCGCCTAGGTGTCTTGCAATTCAACCCAGTTCTGACACTATCCAGAGACAGGTTAAGGGTTCAGTCTTAGAAGACTGTCCCCGACACACACACCTGAGATGCCAGTTGGCAAGCCCAGGTCATCACAGATTGGAGGCTACAGATGGAAGGTTCCCGTGACCCTTTCCCTGAATTTTAGATGCCAATTGGAAGTCCAGGTTGTTACTGTATTTCTGACAGACTGTAAATCAGAGGTTCCCAATCCCTTCGTTGGGTTTGATTGATTTGCTTCAGAACTCAGAAAACCTGTTTACGCACTAGATTACTGGTTCTTTATAAAAGAACATAAGTCAAGAAGAGCCAGGTGAAAAAGATGAATAAGTCAAGGTATGGGGAAATGTCATGGAGCTTCCATTCTCTCTCCAGGCATGCCCCTTTTGTAGCACTTCCACTTGTTAACCAACCCAGAAGCTCTCTGAACCCCATCCTTTTCGGTTTTTATGGAGGATTTATTACATAGGCATGGTTGATTAAGCCATTGACCATTGGTGATAGATCCACCCTCCATCCCCTCTTCCTTTCCTGGCTGGCAGGCAGGTGGGACTAAGTTCCAACCCTCTAATCACATAGTTGGCTTTTCTGGCACCCAGCCCCCATCCTTAGGTGCTTTCCAAAAGTTATTAACATTTTAACAAAAGGCACCTTTGTGCTTCTCATCACTTAGGAAAAGGGAAGACCAAATGATACCCTTCTTATAAATCACAGTACCACAGGTATTTTGTCATTAACAACTTTTAAGAGCTATTCTTGTTTTCCTGCTAAATAAAAAAATACAGTCTTATCAAAAATACTCAAGTAGAGAAGGATAGTGTTATTGCTTAGATTGTAGTCCTCCTTCCCCAACTCCAAATCCACTTGCTGAAGGCCTGATTGCCAGCACCTCAGAATAGGACCACAAGTAGTTACCTCAGAGTAGCGCCTTCTTTGCAGACAGGGTCTTTACAGAGGTAAAAGTAGGTTCTTTAGGGTGGGCCCTAATCCCGTGTGACTGGTGTCCTTATGAAAAGGGGAAACTTGGGCACAGAGACAGTCATAGAAGGAAAACAATTTGAAGAGACGTAGGAAGATGTTGAGGTCTGGAACTAGGTCCTTTCCTACTCTCCTCACTCTCCCTATTTAACAAAGGTAACATTGTTATAATACTGTTTATACTGTTAGCCTTTTTCATCAATTTCTAAAGCAGTTTAAGTTTTTTAAAAATATATGAAATTAAAAACAACAAAAAGTAAACACTGTAGCATTATAATTATAGTTCCTTACTTTGAAACTTATAAGTCCATCACAATAATACATACAACTTTTCTCCAAAAAGATTGACCCTTTTGTTTTGTTTTTAAACTTTTGTACCAAGATATTTCACAATCTTACTTACTTAAAATTTACTGTAAGATAGGGTTCTTTTTTTTTTCTGTTGCAGTATTATATTGCAGTATAATTTTTCTATTCCTTCAGAGTGGTATTTTGGAAAAAAAATTTGCTACCACTTGGTGGCACTACTTGGCTTAAAAACAAATCAGATTGTCTGTTATTAACTATATGTTCTACATAAATTATTGAATTCAAAGATTTATTTGATATTAAACAACAATATCATAAATATTTGATTCTTATTTTGTAAATAAAATAATTGGTGTTGTAAAACTGAGTTTTATTAAAATGTTATATGAAATATGAAAATACAAATCAAGACTTGGGAAGATTACAAATTTTTGATAGAAACCTCTTTTTGTTCGGATGTCATCTATATTCCACTTTAATCCTCTTTGTCTAAATGCCAGAAAAAAATATTTTTAATGGAAACAAACATCTTCACCTTCCCTTTTATGTTAGTATTTTCCAAAATGTGTACTTCATTTAGTTTTAGATAAAGCTAAGAAATAAGATATTTTTCAGGTGATCAAGGTAAATGAAACATATAGGAAAACAGAAAATTTAAATGTTTTTTTGCCTACCTGCAGTGTACTGAAAACTCAGACAGTCCTTATTAAGAATTTTAATTTATTTTATTTAATTAAACGAAGGATCCTAAAGTGTAACATGAAGAAAGTTATGTCCCAGACATGACTTTTACCCCTAAACTATTGATATCTAATACCATAATAGTGAAAGTATTTGTATAATTATTGTTTCTTCAGTTGCATACATAGCATATAAAAGATAGTGCTCCATATCTTTTTAAAAATTGAACTGTACCACATACAGGAAAGTACACAAAATGTAAGTATACAGCTCAGTAAATCACCACAAAATGAATGTCCCAGGACCACCACAGATCAAGAAATATAATACTGTCAGCAACCCCAAATTCCCTGTGTTTTCCTTTCCTAATCACTCTGCCTTCCCTGTTTTTGGAGTAACCACTGGCCTGACTTCAAAGAATATAGCTTTGTTTTTAACCTGCTTTTGGACTATGAAAATAGAATTATATAGCAGTGGTAGTATGGCTGTGCTTATTTTGCTTAACATAATGTTTGGGGCATTCATGGATGTTTTCAGATACAGCTGTAGCTCACTTGTACTGGCACTGTTTTATCACTGTCTTCTTACTTTTGAACATTTGGATTGAATAATGCTGTCATGGACATTCTTGTATGTATTTCTTGGGGCACATGTACAGCATTTATTTTGAGTATATACCAGGAATAGAATAGCTGGGTCATTGGTGTATATATATTCAAATTTAAAAGATAATGCAAAAATTGTTTTCACTGTTTCACTGTGGTAGTACCTAACCCATCAACTGAATATGAGGCTTCCTGTTGCCTTATTCTCACAAATATTTTGTATTAATAGCTTCTTTAATTTTTGTCCTTTTGGAAGATGCATTTCCTGGATTCCAAATAAGATTGAATTGCTTTTTCATAAATTTATGCACTGCTTGGATATCATCTTTCGTGAAGTTTCTTCCCCCCACACTTACCTTTTTAAAAAGTTATTACTGTTGAGCTTTCTATGTTACCTATTTATAGGAGTTACATATTTTACAGATAAGAGCTTTTTTTTCTTAATGGAATTTGTCCTTTTCCTCCTGTTTTTAGGAGTTTTTGTATGTGCTAGATAGAAGCACTTTGTTTAGTTATATTTGTTGGAAAAATACATTCCACTTTGGCTTTTTGTTTACCCTATTAATATTATCTTTTGATGAAAGGAAAAAAGGAAGATCTTACTTTTAACAGTCTTATTTATCATTGTTTTCCTTTACAGTCAATGCTTCTTGTGCCCTGTGTAAGAAGTCTTTTCCTGCTCCAAGGACATGAAGATAACCCCTTATGTTATCTTCTAGAACAGTGTTTTACCTAGCCCAAGTGTCACTAGTAGTGCTTAGGTTGTGAGATACTGTCCTAGAGGCTTTATTATTTTGCTTTCTACTTTGTACCTAGAGCTGGTTATTGTATATTATTTTGTATGTTGTTTATTATGTATTTAGATTTACCTTCTAACCTAGAACTGATTCTGTGTATTATGTGAAGTATGGAGATCACCTTTTTTTTTTATGGATGTGCATTTTAGTATTTATTGAAAAGATTGTCTCCCCACTGTTCTGCAGTATCATCTTTGTCATAGATCAAGTGACCACATACACATGGGCCTATTTCTGGGCTTTGTTTTTTTTCCATTGGTTTACTTTATCTACACTTGCACATGGCATTATAAGAAGTCTTTATATTTAATAAGGCAAGTTTTCCCACCTTGTTCTTCTTGACTCAGCACTCTGTATAATTTTTACACACATTGTCAGTTTTCCAAAAATGTAATCTATTCATTAATTTGAGATAGAGTTCAGTCTTTATGATATTGTCTTCTAAGCCATGAATGTTTTATTATCCGTTCTTTTATTTAAGCCAGTGAATCTCTAACTCTGTTGTTTCAAAATCCATTTAAACTCTTAAAAAGAACTTTTATTTGGTTATATCAGTTTTACTCAACCTTCACGCAGTTGCCATTTGGGGCCACATAATTTGTTGTTTGGTGAACAAGATTATCCAATTACATGTTAACATAAATAACACAATTTTTGTGAAAAACATACTTTTCAAACCAAAATTGAGAAAAGTAGCATTGTTTTACATTTTTGCACATCTCTTTAATGTCTAGCTTAATGGAAGACAGCTGGATTCTTATACCTGCTGCTTTCTACATTAAGTCTGCTGAATACCACAAGCCATACACATTCTGGACAGTTCTATTATACACGTGAGAGAATGAGAGCAAAAAATGAAAATAAGGTCTCCATTCTTTTAATGCAAATAGTTGTGATTTTGAGGATCCCCTCATAGGGTCTTAGGGACCCCTAGAGGTCCACAAACCACACTACTGGGAACTGCTGCCATAGAGTCTGCAACATGCATCTTTGAGTCATAGGAGTCTGAATTAGTTTATGTCTTTCCTGACAGTGCAAGGAATCTAAAACACTTTATTAATGACCCCCCATCACACAGAGACACATACCCTTTACTCAATTTATTTGCTATAACACTCATCTATTTTTAACTCCATGTATATTTTAATCCCTAAAAGACAGTATTATTGTTTATGTCATTATTTTAGATTTATCCACAGTTAACATATTTAACTTCTATTCCTTCCTGCATCTCAGTTCTCCATCTGTGATCACTTCTCTTACTTCAGAAGAACACCTGTGCTGAGAAATTGTGTCACTTTTTTGTTGTAGTCATAATCTGTGTTTCACCTTCACTTTTGAATGATAGTTTTTTTTTACTGGTTAGAATTCTGGGTTGGCAGTTAATTTTTTTTAACTAGGATATTACCCCTTTGTTTTCTGGCTTCTGTTGTTTCTGTTGACATATTAGTTGTTAGTCTTGTCAATGCCTTCCAGCCAAAAGACCAACAAGCATACCTGTAGTTGAACAAGTTTTTATTTGTTGCAGTGAAGGATTCCACACGCTGTAGGGAACCTCTGGGTGTATTTTTAAGAAGGTATTAGAAAGAACCTATTATAGGATTTGGACTTTGGTTGTGGGGGTCTAAGGAAGTAGAAGTTTGCTTTAAATTTGGGTATTGTCAGAACATAGGGGAGTTTTATGATTGCCATTTTTTTTTAATTGAGGTGAAATTCACATAACGTAATTAATCATTTTAAGTATACAAGCCAGTGGTATGCAGTATATTCACCAACTATGCAAAATTCTCTCATTTCAAAACTGTTTACTGTTCTTAGCCTGTGGCACCCCCATCCCCATCCTCAGAGCTCAAACATTTGCCTCACCCAAAATAGACTGCAATAGGAGGCCCCACCTGCCCAAAGACATTACCAGCAGACACACCCAGAAATCCCAACTGAACTGACTGGTGGAGAACTGTCTCTGCCAAGGCAAGCCTGTAAAATCTGGAAGAGGAGCCCAATTAATCAAATGTCCAGATATCAATGTAAAGAATCAAGGAACACAGATCAAAACAGTAATAAAAAAATCTCCCAATGAAGAAAATTCCAGGACAAGATGTCTTCACTGGTGAATTTTGCCAAACATTTAAAGAAAAATTAATACCAGTCCCTCTCAAACTCTTCCAAAAAATGAAGTAGGAGGAAACACTCTCAAACTCAATTTATGAGGGCAGCATTATCTTGATATCAAAACCAAAAAAGAACACTGCTAATAAAGAAAACTACAGGCCAATATTCGTAATGAATATAAATGCAAAAATTCTCAGCAAAATACTGAATTTAGCAAACTGAATTTAACAGCACATAAAAGGACCATTCACCTTGATTAAGCAGGATTGATTCCTCAGATGCAAAGATGGTTCAATATATGCAAAACCGATGTGATATACCATATTAACAGAATAAAAGAAAAGAATTGTATGATCATTTCAATAGATGAAGAAAAGCCATTCAACAATATCCACTCATGATAAAAACTCTGAACAAATTTGTCATAGAAGGAACATATCTCAACATAATAATAGCCATATATGACAAGCCCACAGCTAATATCATAATGTTGAAAGAATGAAAGCTTTTCCTCTAAAATCAGGGACAAGACAAGGGTGCCCACTCTCACCACTCCTATTCCAACATAGTACTGGAAGTTCTAGCTAGAGCAATCAGGCAGGAAAAATAAATAAAAGGTGTCAGAATTGGAAAGGAAGAAGTAAAATAGTCTGTATTTGCAGATGACATGATTTTATATATAGAAAATCCTAAAGACTCTCCAAAAAACTGTTAAGTCTAATTAATGAATTCAGTAAAGTTGCAGGTTACACAATTAACATATAGAAAGTCAATAGCATTTCTATGCAGTAATAATTAAATTTCTGAAAAAGAAAGATAGTGACCCCATTTACAATAGCATCAGAACAATAAAACACTTAGGAATAAATTTAAGGAGGTGAAAGATCTCTACTGAAAACTGTAAGACATTGATGAAAAATATGAAGAAGGCACAAACAAATGGAAAGTTGTCCCATGTTCATGGACTGAAAAATATTTGTAATATGTCTATACTACTGAGAACCATTTATAGATTCAATGCAATCTGTATCAAGAATCCAGTGGCATTTTTTACAGAAGTAGAAAAATATTCATAAAATTTATGCCAT
>JAVSCE010010706.1:0-50401 GCA_032199065.1 Smutsia gigantea | reverse complement strand
CTCTGCGCTGGGAGGCGTGTGTGTCGCTTTAAAAGCCCCCTCCCGGCGCGCGGGGCCGGCCCCTTCCCTGGCAGCGCCGAGGCGAGCGGCGCCGAGCCTGCCGGGCGGCCTTTGGCGGAGCCAGCGCCCGCCCGGGCGGCCAGTCCGGCGGGAGGCGGCAGGGCGGGCCGGGGGCAGCCAGGGCGCAGCGGGCGGCGCTTGGGGGAGCCGGCGCAGGCCGCGGGCCCGGCGGGGCAGGCGGGGAGAGGCAGCCGAGAGAGTAACCGGCCCGGCGCTGTTCGCTTCGGCCGCCACCCAGCGCCCGGGGCTGGGGAGGCCGCGAGCGGGAGGGAGGCGGCGGGGGGCGGCGGGAGCGGAACGGGGCTGCGACGCCGGTGCGCCCGGCGCCCCCCCTCCTCTCGCGGCGCCTCCTCCTCGCGCTCTTCTCGCCTCCTCGCCCCCGCCCGGCGCCGCTCCCGCCCGCGCCCGGGACCCCGCGCCCGCCATCGCCCCTCCCCCGGGGCCCGGCGGATCATCCCGGACCTTTCCGCCCGAGCCCTGAGCGGCGTGAGCGTTCTCGCCCCCGGCGGAGCGCGGGGCTGGGCTGAGCGGACCTTTGCGGCCGCTCCGGACGCCGCGAGCGCCGGAGCGCGGACCTTGTGGGTCCCGGCAGAGAGCGTCCCGGGCGGCCCGCCGTGCCAGCTCACTCCGGGCCGGGCAGGGCAGACCCCGGCCGAGCCCGGGGCTGGCCGATCTGGACTGCACGCCGCGAATCCAGGACGGTGCCGAGCCTGGGGAACGCCGGGCGTGGGCTGAGGGGATCCCGGCGCCCTGCGATCCCTCCGACTTTAGCTCACGCGCTGGGACAGGCCCGGCGTCACTTTGGTCGCCCTGCGACCGGCTCACCTGTGGCCCCAGGCCCCGGGCCCGCCAGACCCTCGCTCATTCCCGGCGGGGGTTGGGGGAGATTTTTGCTGCCCGCTTTCTTGGAGCGCGGAGGCCCCGCCCCCTCCCACCGTCCAGATGTCTCTCTTGGCGGCTCTGAGGACCTCCCTGAGGCCAAGGGCCGAAGGGTCCAGAGAGAGAAGCCCGCCCTAGGGAGCTTTGGGGGCCCCCCAACCTCATCTTGGGGCTGGACCCCCGACGCTGCTGGAAGGAAAGCCGGTGCCCCCACCCTCGGTGAGTCTGGGAGTGGAGTGGGGTTTCTGGGGGAGGGAAGATGAGGCTGGGGAAGGGAGGGTCCGCTGGGAATGAGAGCACGCTGGGGGCACTGGGAGGGAGGATGGAAGAATGAAGAGGCCCTCTGGTGACCCAGTGGGGGCGGGGGACTGGGGGGAGCTGGCTCAGGGTGCCCCATCCCAGGCTAAGCGCTTCTGCCCCTATAGCAGGGGCACCCTCTTTTCCTTGGAGAGGAGGGGCTGTGCTGTAGACCATTTGCCTCCACCACCCCTACCCTCAAAGAAAAATAAATAAATCCCCAGCGAGTAAGGGTGCAGGTTGGCGAGGGAGACAGCAGCATTGCCGGCTGGTGCTGCAGCCTGGGAGGGCTGACGCCAGGCTTGCTCTCTCCGCAGGGGGCTGCCCTCCTCCAATCCAGCTCCCTTCCCAGAGTTGTCCACATCTGGAACTCCCTCCACATCTGGAAGACCCCAGCCACCTTCCCTCTGCAGGTGTCAGTTGCTTCCAGAGACCTCTGCTTTTGCAGCTGCCTAGGAGTTGTGAGGGGATTACTGCTGCCTTCCCCCCTTCCCAAGGGCGTCTCTTACCCTTAGTCCCTGCAGAGTCATCCCCCTGCCTCTGTGCCCAGGCTCAGCCAGAGATCTGCTCAGCATACCCACAGGCACTTCAAGTCCTGGAGGCCACTCCTGAGACCTAAGGCCCCTCCCCCTGCCCTCCTGTGTCCTCACCTTGACCTCCTCTGTAAGACTCTGTCTCCCTCTGGGTGTCCCATTCCCCACCCAGAGGCACAGGAGGCGGGGTGGCAGGGGGCAGGGGCTGGGTGAGGGCCACCCAGGGCCAGGGTGGGCTGGGGGGCCGTTAAGATGTGGAGCTCTGCCTGGCTGAGGGGGGCTCCGTGGAGACAGACAGAGCGTGTGCCTGGCTGGGGGGAGTATGGGCAGGCCTGTGGCCACGTGGTAAAGGATGAACATTCGGGGCACCCCGGACCTCGGGCAGCCCAGTGACAACCCCAGCAGTGGTGGCGAGCGGGAGCGGATTCGACAGCGCATGAAGATGGTCATCGGGCAGCTCGAGGGCATCCTGCGGGAGCTCAAGGAGGTGGCCAAGGAGCTAAGGGAGGTGAGTGAGGGGCCACATGGACCCTAGCCCACTTTTCCTGGGCCTGGCACAAGAAATGTACTCACACATATGTGTTTAAGTGTGTCTGTGCACGCAAAGCTGTGTGCACATGTGTCACTCTGCTGGGTGCCTCCTTCTCCTTGTTTTCCTTTCCTCAAACCTACTTTGCTAAAAATCTCACCATCCCCCAAGGCTGGAGGGGTCTAGGTGCTGCAGAGACTGCTTGGACGGCATGTCATGGGCTCCTGCTCAGTGGTTAGCACTCAGGGCTGCCAAAGTGGCAGATAAGAACTGAATCCCACCATAGCCTCTTAGTGGGAAACCCTCTTCTGGGGCCCAAGCTGCCATCTGACACCATCATCTGCCTCCTAGACTCTGGCCTGGTCACAAGGGAGGGGCCCTGGGAGAGCATGGATGACTATACTGAGGCAGTCCCCACTGCTCGAGGCCCAGTTAGAGTATTCCCCAGAGATCCCACAGATACTCAGAACCTTTCGTTCTGGAAAAATTAAAGCCAGCTATGCCCTTGCTGTCCAAAGATGGAAATGGGTCTGGGGGACTGCCAGTAGACATCAGAGTTCCTGTGTACCTTGGCAGGGCCAGGAATCTCCTCCAAAAGGGATGCATCTCCACCCCACGGTTCTGAATGTTTTTGCCAAGGCTGGAAAGTCACTGAGAGATCCTGGGATGTGTGTCCCTCTCTCTCTCTAAGTGGAGCCCAGTTTAATTACTGCTTCCCACATCGCCAGGGTAATGAGGTACACATGTCCTCAACCCTGCCCCCTGGGCTGTGTTCGAGCCCAAAATGCATGACCAGCGTTCTGAGCCATTGGCCTGAATTTGCCCACTGGGTGCCATTATGCCAGCCAGGTGGGCTTTAGGCAAATTTCAACTCCGTGTAACCAGGGCCCCTGCCGAGATGGCAGGGAGAATGATTGAACTGGAGTTACAGGCTTCAGCTTTCCCCAGGCAGCTGTGTGGGGAGGATGCAGGCACTAGGAGAACTGAGGAGAGGAGGTGATGGTGGGTACTAACTCCAGGATGGCAGAGCAGAGTGAGTGGCATTCCAGCCTGGTGTGAGAGCCAAGGAGCAGGGATGGTTTGAAGGGAGCTGTGTGCAGAGTGGAGCGGTTTGTGCAGATACCAGGCAGGAGCTGAGGTCGGGCAGGACAGCCCCTCTGCCCAGAGGCAGTGTCATGGAGCCTGCCGGGGTAGTCCTTTCTCAGGAAGCAGGAATGGCTGGCTGTTGCTTCAGGCAAACAGAGGTGGCAGTGCTTCTGCCCATGGACTGAGCTGGCCAAGATACGGGCTGAACATCTCTGGGAGTTCGACTTGGAGGTCAAAGGCCAGATGCCCCTGAGCAACCCCTCTTCCCTCACCCTCTTTGGTCCAACGGACTACAATCCTCACTTCATGCCTCCCCACCCCCCACCTTATTTCAGATGCTCTGTCGTTCTGTCAGGGCCCTGGGAGCTGTCCAGAGTCTTGGTCTGAGGCAGGGCCACAGGTCCTGTACCCTAGCATGCCCACCCAGAAAGAGCAGGATTGCCTCTAAGCCTGGGAGTCAGCCTTCCTATAGGGCAGAGCCTACGCCCACCTGAGTATCTGCCAGGCATCTGTCTCCCCCAGCATAAGCATCGGAGTTTGGAGGTATCTCATCGGTCATCCGAATCAGCCCTGTCCATGTGGTGCTGAACTGAGGCCTAGAGAGAGAGAGAGGCTTGTCCAGGGTCACACAGCCTACCAGCGGCAGAACTAAGCCTAGAACTTGGGCTCTTGATACCTGTTTTGGGGCCTGTGCAGAGAGCTAATGGGCAGCCTCTGCATTTTTACAGGGGCCTTCTAGGGGCACCTTCTGCCCATGCTGTGGTGCTTGAGGGGGTGACTTTAGGGGGTGAGACAGGGAGACCAGGAGCCCCAGGATTTATTTGCGGATCATTTAGATGTTCCCTCTCTCCCTTCTCAGCACACACACTCACCCAGCGGACCTTCAGGTCCCAAACAACAGACCTTCAGGTCCACAGGCTGCATAGCCCAGAGGCCCAAGCTAGGACAGTGAAAGATGAGTCCCCTCCCCCCACACACCCTGTAGGCCATGTGCCTCCACCCAAGACTTTGGCAGGTTGCTATGGCAACCAGAGCCTACCCCGTATGCCACTGCCTGCCCGCTGCCAATGGCACCCAGCTGGGAGGAGGTGCAGGCTTCATAGTTCTCCCATCCACCAGGCGGGGTCTAGACAAGGGGTGATGGGCAGAGGAGAGTGTTTGGGGAAGGTAGGTGAGGCTCTGGGAGTCCCAGGCAGAAAAAGAGATGCTATAACTGACACCCTGTGGGATAGGATTTGTCAGGAATAGGGTTACCAAGTAGGGGTGGCAGACCCTGGTTTGGGGTAAGAGGTGCAGCCTCCCTACTCCCTGGAACCTGTGGTCCTGGCTCTTGGTCGTCCAAGGGGGCTGTAAAGCTGGATCTAACTGGCTATCCTTCTCAGTCACTTTGTGTGGCATTTTTCCATCCAAGTAGATGGGTAGGCCCAAGGTTGAGATGGTGACAGGCACTTATTCCCTCATGATACCCCATTTCCTAGACAGCGCCAGCTCAGGGCCCAGCAGCCGGGTTCTTGTCTTAGGAAGGCACAGTACTTAGGTGTGAAGATGGGATTCACCTGCAAGTCTGCTGGGGAGCAGCACGGTGCTTGAAGGAGCTAGGCCAGCAGAGAGGGGGGCTTGGCTTCATCCCTCTGCCATCTTTCTCCTCTGTCTGCTGCTCCCCTTCCCCAGCCCCAGAGGCCACTGATCATGGCAGACTCCCCCCATCCTCTCGAGCATACAGCCTGAAATTCATAGAAAGATGAGACACTACAGTACTGCTTCCTAGGTCCCTGAGCCTGTCTGCTCATCTTGGAAATGGGGAGGATGATCACACGCACCTCAGAGTGATCTTACAAGGGCCTGTCTGGGGCTTGGCATGCAGTAAGGGGCCAGTAGCTGTTCACACCTCTAAAGGATTTGGGGTTTCCTCTCCCATACCTCCTCATCCTCCCCAGGTCCTGCTGTGGCTGGCTCCTGAGGTGACAGGGAGCAGTCCTGTCCCATGGGTAGGGAAAGTAGTTTAGTGGACTAAGTGAAGTGAGGACTGTAAAAGTGCTCTGAAAGCTCAAATTGTGCTGCAGAGGGATGTGACAGTCAGTCATTAATTAGCCCTCATCTCTCCTAGGTTCCCCAGTTCTCCAGGAGGCCAGGCCAATCCCAGCAGGCTCTCTAAGCTCCTCAAAATGCTGCAGATCTTAGTTTAGAGAGGCAGCACACCCTAGGGACTAAAAGCATGGGCTCTGAAGCCAGATGTCTCTGGTTCAAATCCAAGCTCTGCCCCCTTCTAGCTGTGGGAACTTGAGATAGTTATATTACCTTTTTATGCCTCTGTTTCCCCATCTGTGAAATGAGTATACTGAATTTTATGCCTCCCCTCAGCCCCAGGGTTGTGGTGAGAATTAAAAGCGGTATCATGTATAAAGTCTTAGCACAAAGCTAACTCCACATGTAGTAGATATTATTACTAAGATATGCTAGAACACGTCTGTTCCTCATTCTCTGTATGGCCTTGTTCTTTTAGAGCCATGATCAGGGAGGTCAGGGCCAGGACTCTGGCCTCCTGGCTGGCACCATTTAGTGTCCCCTGTGGTAGGCAGCCCCACCCTCTGCCAGTAGGCAAGTGGGCTAGAAAGTGACAGTAATGGGGGTGGGAAGGTCTCCAATAAGATGGCTTTTAATAGAGACCTAAAGGAAGTGAGGGTACAGAGAAACAGCTATCTAGGGAAAGAGGCTTCCAGGCCGTGCAAGCGGCCACAGCAAAGGTGCTGAGGAGGAAGGGGCCTGGGCATGTTCGGGATCAGCAAGGAAGCCAGCACGTCTGGAGTAGAGTGTCCCGGGAAAAGGAATGCAGGAGGAAAGGTCAAAGAGGTAGCAGGGAGTCAGATGGGCTAGGGAAAGCCTCTCCCCTGCTCTTCCCTGTTCTGCACCAACCAGTCCCCAAGGGCAGAGGTAAGGGCCTCATCCTTGGCCTCCTGGGATGGTGAATTTACCTTGGCCCCTTCCTCCTTGATTTCCCTTCCCAAAGATGTCACTCAGATGGGGGCTAAAAAATGATCCTTGCATGCACCACTGGTGTCCCCCGTGTCCTCACACTCTTGGGTAGGACATATCTTAAGGGCACAGTTGCCCACCTTGGCCCAGACACCTCAGGAGGATGGAGGGGTGGGCACCCTCCCACAGCCTGGGGTGGCGGTGGAGAATCCTCCCACCTGATTTTCATGGGGAGCAGGTCCAGGGACAGTTGTGTAGTTCCATCAGCAAGGTACTGCATGCGTGGTGACAAGGAAAGCTAGGGGCCATGTAGGCATGAGATAAATGTGACCCAGCCAGGAAGCAGCTGGAGCAGGAGAGGCTGGGGACCACAGAGCCGTGCCAAAGTGGGTCAGCTCCATCACCTGCAGCTCAGCAAGAATTGCGTGGATTTTCTCTTATTATTATTTTTCTCACCTTCCTTTCCTCCTTTTCCCTTTGCCTTCTCCTCCCAACAGAGTCACGAAGCTCCCTGGCCAGTTGGCCAAATTTCAGGATGAGAATCATGAATCACGGTCCACTCACTCTCCCTCCCCAACTCCACAGCCCCCCAGGAAGATAATAAATAACATAATCACAGAATTAAAAAATAATCAGTGGTCATAAATAATGCAGAATCCCCAGTTATGTAACCAGCTGCCTGGGGAGCTGGGAAGGAGGGAAGGAGGGAGAAACTTATAAAGCGAAGTGAAGTGGTTGGGTGGGGGGTGCAGGGTACAGGTTCTGGGACTCACAGGTCCTCAGACTACTCATGGCTCTGGGGTGTTAGGGAACACAGCCGTGCTTTCCTTGGAATGGGGCCTCAGCCAGGGCTGGAGGGAAGGCTGGGGCAGGCAATATTGGGGTATCCAGCACCATAGAACTCTTTCTCAGAAAAGAAGACCCCAGCAGTTTTTACTAAGCTCTTGTTGTAAAGAGTGTGCCACTCGCTGTGCCAGACTGGGGATGCAGTGATTGGCAAGACATTCCCAGTCCCATCCTTCATGGGGCTTACTGGTGGGGAGACAGACATCAATCACATTATAATGAACGCATGCATAAAATTGTAGCAATGGTAAATACTGAAAAATATTTTAAGGGGAGGTGCAGGGTGCTTTGAGAGCATTTCATAGGGAACTGGAGATCAGGAAGACTTATGGAAGTGAGATGGAGTGAGTAGGAAAGGAGGGAGGCATTCTGGGGAGGTCCCAAGGCAGAAGTGAGCTCAGTGGAATGTGGAGGACTGGTGAGGAGACAGGCCTGTCAGGGTGGAGGATGCTTGCTGGACAGCAAAGGGCCTGTGGCCAGACTTGGTGGTTGGTTGGTTTGAGAGGCTCAGGAATTTGGGGAACAGGGAAGTGCTGGGAGCAGAGGGGTGCCATGGTCCTGCTAGCTGATTAGGAAGTTCCCTGGATGCTGTGTGCAGCAGGCGCTGGACAGCAGCTGCTACCAGTGGGAAGGCCAGGCGTGTGCCATGGTTCAGGCAAGGGGGGCTGAGGCTGTGACTAGGACAGAGGTTGGAAACCCCTTGGGAAGGGCCTGGGACACCCCACCCCCACCCCACTGGGCTCTGTCTCAGCCTTCAGCCCTGCTCTTCCCTCTAGTTTTCCCTGCTGCTCCTCTAGAGCGGGGAACTTGTTCTAAGGGGCCAGGCCGAGGAGTCAGGACTCCCAACTTCTAGCCTCCGCTCAGCCCCTTGCAATCACTGGGCCTCAGTTTCCCCATCAGCAAGCACAATGAGAAGGGTGAGCTCAACAGTGTTGATTCAGTGATTTTGGGGATTCTATTTTTCTCCCCATTCTTTCTCCTCCTTTCCTTCTGTGTATATAATTATTTCCCTGTACTCTTAGACAATCCAGATTACACGTAGGCAAAATGATTATTACATTTCAGAAAGTAATCATGAATTTCAAGACATCCAAAGCCGAGAGTCAGTAGCATAGGGCCTGCCCCACCGACCCCATGAAATGAGATACCGGGAATGGGCAGTGGGGTTTGGGGGCTGACCCAGGCCCTGCGTACAGTCTGGGTACCAATGGCACATCACTCCCCTTTCTGATCCTCACGTGTTATTCACCAAATGGGTGTGACCTGTCCCGCCGGATGGGCTGGGCTGGGCTGATTTGCCTGCGAGCCTCATAACCATCTTCTTTTAGAACTTCTTCGACTTCTGTTCTGACTGGAAACAGCCCTACTTTAGGGAACATAGGTGCCCCCCATGAGCTGAGGTTTGAAAGGCTCAGTATGTCCCATCATTCTTCCACAGGTGCTGAAAATGTCCCCATCAGAGTGTCATTCCTTTGGTGAAGAACTGATTTCCTTTCAGCTTTTGGGCCCGGTGCCAGAGGCCCGGTCACATGTTAGCGCCCATTGGCACACAGTGGATATCGGTAGTTTCTGTTATTCTACATGCTTTCCATGTATCAAGCCATTAAATCTTCACACAGCCCTGGCAAGTAGTACTACTAGAATTCTCCTTTATGAGGAAACTGAGGCACAGAGATGTTGAGTGACTTGGCTGAGGTCACGCAGCCGGTAAGTGATGAGGCCAGGGTTAGACCCTAGGCTTGGCTCTAGAGCCCAGATTCTAAAGTGCTTGGCTGTGCTGACTGCATTTTAAAGCACATTCATATCTGTTAAACCCCCATCACCTGGGTGAGGAGAGGAGCAACACCCCATTTTATGGGGGAGGGTGCTGAGACTTGGAGAGAGAAAGCGCCTGCCTCAATTCCTTAGCCAAGACATGGCAGACCTGGGACTTGAATCCAGGCTTTCCTCTTTCCCCTCGCTCCACACCCCTAGAAGGGAGCCAGACAGGGGCGTTCTGGTGGAGAAGGGGAAGGGCCCGGATGTAACGGCCACCTGAGGAGGTGGCCAGCAAGGGCTTCTTGGGTGCGTGATGTGCCCAGACCTGAAGGCTTTAGGGCTCCTGCCCTGCGCACCCTGGGTCAGCCTCACAAGGCATTGGGAGCCTAGCTTTAGCCACCCCTGTACAGTCACAGCTGAGCCATTTCACTCCAGATTCCTACTAGCATTGCCACCCCTATGCAGCTCGACTTGATCAGGGGAGTCTGCTTTGAGTAGGTGGCTGCCCTGGAGGCACAGGGCCTCTTATGAGGCTGGCAATGCCCTGAGGTGCTATTTCTTCACTGGCTTGAATCCCCAGGACCCTAGATCAGTGGTTCCCAAAGTATGTCCCCAGACCAAAGGCACCCAGCAAGCCTGCTGCATATGCACCTTCCTGGGCCCCACCCGGGAAGACTGAACCAGAAACTCTGGGGAGTGGCTGACACACATTCCCATATGAGGGCCACTCAGGTGGGCTCGGGTTGAGCAATGGCTTCTGGGGGATGCAAGCTTCTTGGAAGTTGGGGGTAGTCATCGTGGAGGGAGCATAAGAAGCAGTAGTCAGATTGAAGGGTGGGGCCCTATCCCCCGCCCAGGCCCAGAAATCACAGCAGCACCTCACAGCGGTGTGCAGTCTTACAGGGGGTGGCAGAGGCGGGAATCTCAGCTCTCCGGTGACTGGGGCCTCAGGCCTTCATCTATAAACTCAGGAGATGAGGATCTCATGAGTGGACAGCCTGAAACATAGTAAGTGCTCAGAGATGTCACTTTTATCACCAGTGCCCCCTCGAGCCTTTTCACTACCCTTTGTCACTGTGCCTCGTGAAGCTCTGGGGAGGTTGGCAGGGCTGGGATTATCGTACCCAATTGGTGGCAAATGGGGTCGAGGTCCAAAGAGGTTATGTAACTTAACAAGACACACAGAGCAATGTCTAAGCTGAAGCTGGAAGCTGGGTGTCTTGATTCCCCCAGTTCTTCTGTGGACCTCAGCCAAGTGTTCCCACCTCCCCTGGCCTGGAGTGGGCATCCCTAGGCATCAACACCCCCAAGCAGCTCCCCAGGTCACTCCTATAAACGGAGTCCTAGAATCTCAGAGATGAAAGGAACCTTAGAGAGAAACTATTCACGCAACCTCCCCGTTTCAGCTTGAGAAATTGAGATCTAAGAGGGAAAATGCCCGGGTCACCGACTGAGTAGTAGGAACCCTGACTCCTGAACAGGTAGGCTTGCCCCTGACCCCTTGTTTTTGCCCCAGCTTTCCGCCTTCACGTTGGGGTGCTCACCACTCCCATTCCTGGTCGAACACCTAGCATATCCCTGGACCGTGGTAGTCCACTCGAGATTTGTGGAATTAGGGACTTTGTTAGGGAATTAATTAGTTGACTGCTGTGACCCCAGGTAAAGAGCACTGGAGTGGCTCTAGGCCTGGCTTGGTGACTCCCTGTCTATGCCTGGGTCTCTGGGCCTCTGGGTCGCTCTACTTTGCTTTTGCTATTGTTTGGCTCTTTTTGTTTGTGGTCTGAGTCAGTTCTCTCTCTTCTGTCCTCTCCTATGTCTCTGGATCTCCCTTTTCCCCCTTGTTGTCTTGGTCCCTGATTTATGCCCTGACAGTGGCCCAGGCAAGGGGGTGTCCTGAGGCAGGCCGCCTGCATGGAGGCTGGGGAGGAGGGTGCAGTGACCTCAGCAGCTGAGCTGTCCCCTGAGCTCTTGGCTGAGGGTGGATGGTTTCCTCATTGTTTGCCAAATAATGCTGGTTTGATTCCTTCCCTAGCACGCTAGGCTTGAACTCCACTCCTTGGGACAGGGAAGGGAAGGAGGGAGGGGGCTCCGGGGTATGTGGGGTGGGATGGGGTCGGGTGGTTGGTGGCGACCTGTAGGGGACAGTCACTGGTCAGCCGCACAAGCTGGTCCAGGAAGCTTTAGGAAGCCCGGGCAGAGCCTTCCTTACGGCCACCCCGTATCATTCCTCTCTGAAGATGGCTGGTCTGCCTCCTCCCTGCTGAGCAGGCTTGCCAGGGTCTCTCGGCCTTCCTTAATTGTCCCATCTCTACTGATGCAAGATCAAGTTTTAAGCACCAGGGCTGCCCCCCCAAACAGCAGCTGGCTTTGGGGAAGAGGGGCCCGTGAATGGATGGGGTGCTGGACTGGCAGATAGTCCCCCCGCCCCACTGCGGGACTGAGGAGGAGAAAGGAGGAGAGTGGCCCAAACAAGCTCTGTGCCCCAGGCCCATTCGGGCCTCCGCAGGGCAGGCAAACCTGTGGCTCAAACCCGGTCACCATGCTGTGCGATCATCAGCCAGGGATCAAGCAGGTGGGCTGGGGCGACCCTCACACCAAGGTGATGCCAGGGCCCTCACTCCTCTCTCCTTCTCTGGCCAGGTGGTGAGCCAGATTGACAAGCTAACCTCCGACTTCGACTTTGAGCTGGAGCCTGACGACTGGACCACGGCCACTGTGAGCAGCACATCCAGCAGTGACAAGGCGGGCGTGGGTGGCCCCTTTGATCTGGGTCACCTGGACTTCATGACAGCTGACATCCTCTCAGACAGCTGGGAGTTCTGCTCTTTCCTGGACGTATCCACGCCTTCCGACTCCATGGACGGCCCCGAGTCGAGCCGGCCGGGGCCTGGCCCTGACTACCGGCTCATGAACGGCGGCATGCCTATCCCCAACGGGCCACGGGTGGAGACCCCAGACTCCTCCAGCGAGGAGGCCTTCAGTGCTGGCCCTCCTAAGGGCCAGCTCCCCCAGCGGACCCCAGGCACACGGGAGAGGGTGCGGTTCAGTGACAAAGTGCTCTACCACGCTTTGTGCTGTGACGATGAGGAGGGGGACGGCGAGGAGGAGGCGATGGAGGAGGAGGTGGGCCTGTCCCCAGAGCCTCCCTGTTCAGAGGCCCACGTGGGCCCCCTCAAGCCCTCCCCAGCTGCCTACAGGCCGAGGCGCTCTCCACTGACCAGCCGCCGCCCGGGCCCCACCTTGGGCCCCGAGCAGACCCGAAGGGTCACGAGGAACAGCAGCACCCAGACGGTGTCAGACAAGAGCACCCAGACGGTGCTGCCCTACACGGCCAGCAGGCCGAAGGCCCAGGGGAAAAACTAGGGGCTGGGAGGCAGTGGGCATATAGAGCTATAAATATATATATATATATTTAAACAAACACAGTCATAATAAAATTTTAAAATGCTAAGGATCTGCCCCTGAAGGCCCCAAAGCTTTCATAGAGCTCAACGTAGACATGCCTTCTCCCCTCCTAGGTCCCAGGAGTGTACCAGAATGACCCCCTCCCTCTCACTGCAGGGCTCCTGAGGGGGGATCTAAACGTATATAAATGAGGTGGGGGAGGTCCAACCTGGGACTCCTCTCGGAGGTCCCTGAGCACGGTGGTGGGGAGTGGCCGCTGGCCTGGGCTGTGGCCTGGAGAGGATTTGGCAGCAGGAGGCAGACGCTCAGGAGCAGGTGTCCAAGTACGATATGGGGTTGACTACAGAACTGAGGGCCCAGGATCACTTGTGCCCCACGCCTCTTACCCTAGGGCAGACGTTTGCCCCCCCTCACAAAGGCAAACTTAGCTGGGTAGGTACCCCCCCATGCCACCCCCTTCCGTCTCAGAGCTGCTCAGGACACTGAGAAGGGACAAGCTGCTCCCACTTGCATGGGGCAGACCTCCATGTTGGGATGCTGGCCTTCATCGGCCCCTGGAGGACCAGGCGGGGCTGGGCAGGGGTTGGTTTGGAGAGCCTGAACCACGCCCAGTCCTTCCAGGTCCCACGCTCAGCCTCGTCATCTAGAGATCAGAGACTCGGGGCCCAGCCTCAGCCAGCCTCTGACTTGGCCCTGAGTGACCTGAGGTCTGCGTGAGGAAGCAGGCACCAGCTGCCATGGGCTACAGACCAGGGCCTAGGCAGGCTTCCAACCTCCTTCTCCAGACAGCCCTGTGGAGAGGCTCCAATGGCTTGATTTTGCCCCTCCTTCTCCACACGGGGACCCCGGGCCCACCTTAGCAGGGCTTGAGTGACACCAGCAGAGACAAGATAGGAGCCTGGGGTACCGGGGCTTCATCTTGGGTGTGGCCTACACAGGGACAGCATCTGAATACCCTTGGGATAATAATCATTGCTCACATTTATTGAGCCGGTCTCTACACCACTATATGCCAAGTACATTTTGTAGTATTATCTCATTTAATCTTCACACTAACCTGACAAGATAGAAACTATTACTATACCCGGTTTTCAGATGAGAAGACAGATTCAGAGAGGTTAAGTAATTGGCCCAAAGTCATAGAGCCTGTGCCACCCTAGGCCCCATGCGTGTGTGGTTTCCAGAGTATATCCGGCTCTGCTATCTAACACCTTGGGCAAGTCCATTTACCTCTCTAAGCCTATCTACCTCATCTATAATGATAGTCTTCCCCTACCTCACAGGCTGTTGTGGGGCTTCGATTAGGCAAGAAATGTGAGAGCACTTGGTAAGCACAAAGGCACTGGACGTGCACTGTGGTCAATGCGACCCCAGCCCAGATTCCAGTGTTTTCCAGGGTGGGGAGCCCTGAGTGGGGTGGGGAAAGAAGCCACAACCATTGACTGGGAGCTGGCCCTGGGTCACTGCTTTGCTTTGTCCCCCACCACAGCCTGCGGCCGGGAGGTCACTGCCGCGTGATTCACTGCCCCTTGCTCAGAGCAGGTGGTGGTGGCAGGGGCACGGCGAGGACATCACTCCTTGGGGGCCTCCCTGCTGTACATTTCAATTAAGGCAGATTTACAGCCCACCAGGGCCTCTCAGGGAGGGTTTCTGCTCCTCGCATGGATACCCACAAGGGTCTGACCAGCAGCCTGGCAGCACCCACTGTCTAATGCCTGCGGGGCCGGGGGAGGTGCTGCCCAGTCCCGGCAGTGGGAGGCAGACTGTGTAGGCCAGTCTGGAGCAGATGTCGGGGATGCTGTCAGGATGGACCTGGTCTAAGACGCATGCTCCTCAGTATGGGCAGCTCCCTCCGGCCTGGGCCGAGGTAAAGCCTGAAAGGTGTCCCCAGGCGCAACCTCCAGCATGTAAATCCAGGGGTGGGGTGGGCGGGACTAGCTCTCAGGCCCAGGCCTGTAGACCTCCTCCGTGCTGGGTCTCATGTCACTTATGTACACATGTACACACAACTCCCCTGTGAGGGTCTGGTCTGGTGTGGTTGGGGGTGGGGCAGAGTCCTGACAGAGGGGTGTGGGGCTTCAGTGCTAGGAAGCCAGAGGTGGCCTTGGGTCCAGATTGTGATCCCTCGGGAAGGAGCCAGGCGCGTGAGGCAGGAGATCAGCTCGGTGAGACCACTCCAACCACATGTTGGAGAGTATCCCGCCTGACCCCATTTTAATGGGGTGGGCACATTGCAGTGTCACCAAGGTCTGCGAATGAAGAGGCATCACTTGTCTCCATTTTATAAGCAATGGACGGAAGATCTAGTCCACGGAAGTGGTTTGATGGGAGCAAGGTGCAGAAAAGGGGGAAAACTATTCAGAGGCCCCAGCACCACCCCCTGTTCTTAGAGACAAAGTGAGACCATGTCCGCAAAGGGAGAAAGGGCAGGGAGGACACTGGAATTCAAAGCAGGCCCAGCCTTCCACACCTGGCCCTCCTGAGTTCCGTTTCTCTGTTCCAGCGCCTCCGACCACACACCCCTTCCCCATCTCTCATTCTCTAGTGGTGACTTGTATAAGAAAACTGACACTGAACACCTAGTATCTTTCAACTGACACTAAAATGACAGGTTTTGTTGTATCCAGCACATAATGGGTTGTTCAGCAATTATTTATTGAATAAATGGGTGAACCACAGCCTTATTTTACAGGTGAGGACGCTAAAGAACCAGCAAGGAATTTGTTCAAAGTTGTATAGTCAGAAATTGGTGGAGCTGGGATTTGACATTGCTATTATTATTTACACTATGTAAGAGCTACTATTTTTGGAATACCTATTATTTGATGCATTGGACACTTTACATAAATTATCTTACCTACTTTACATCGATCTTCCAAGTAACAGAGGCTGTTAACCATTTTATAAATGAGAAAACTGAGACCCATAGAGGTATAGTATCCTGCCCCAATTAACCAGCTTCTAAATGCAGAAACAGGACCTGAATCTAGACTTCACCATGCTTCCCACGCTCCTAGCTTCAGGGGGCCTGGAATCCCCACAAGCAGAGACACTGCCAGAGCACAGATTTCCCTCGGGACAGCTGACCCGTGCTCAGCAGAACTCAGGCCCTGCTTTCTTCAGCACGGGCCTCTGGGAGTGTTAGGCCAGATTCCTGGAACCTGCCCAGGTTCCCTGTGGGTCTCAGATGCTGAGTAGGTGACCAGCAGAAGAAAGCTCAAAGTCCAAAGTATCCTCCCCCTTCTCATATCTCCGGAGAGCCTGGAAGACTAAGCTGCGCCCAGGCCAGTGCATGCCGAGCCCCAGCCTGCTCTCGGTTAAACTGGTGTTAGCCGCTAGAGGATATGGGAAAGGCTCCTGGGAGACTTGAAATGGAGTTCATTTGCCATGGAGCAGAACTTGGGTACCTGGAACGAAGAGGATTTGGGGCCAGTAGAACTTGACAAAATTGTCTGGAATGGTCAGGTGGGGGATGGCAGGGGGAAGCCTTGCTAAAGCAGAGGATGGAAGAGGTGAGAGCACCTGCAGCAAGGGACAGAGCTTCCATAGCCCCATCAGAGCCACTCCGTCCCCTTGGCTGCAGGAGAAGGAATCAGGGCCTCCTGTCTAGTCTGAGACTAGAGTAGATTTAAGAGCTCAGTGACAGCTAACCAGAAGAGACTATTGTGACAGGGACCCACTTTAATGAACAGATAAGAACAGCACATGACTAGCACATTGGTAAGTAAAATAGATACACTAAAGCCCTTGAACGTCATTCTATCTTACAAATAGGTTAAATATCCCTCCTGCAATGCATTCTCACTGAAACTTTCCTTCCCCCACGGGGTGGGGGTTGGGACGCTGGGGTCATTCTGTCCCCATTTCAGGTGAGCCAGCCAAGATCCTGATGAGATCTGACTCTGCCCACCTGCCTGCCCTGAATGCCTACCAGAGAGGGGAGCACAGCCACTGTCACCTCCTGCCTCTCCCGCTTTACCTGTCCCAGCCTTGCCAGCCAAGCAGACTAAAGTGGGTGACCTGAAGCCAATGCTGTCCATGCCCAGGCCTGGTCAGATCTGACTTCCTGGCAGGAACGCTCAATCTCACACACCTGCCTGTGGCTCTGAATTCTCTGTTCAGGTTGCTGCTTCTCCTACCCCTGCTGGTATGCATTTAGAGTAGGATTTCCCCACTGTGTGCAACAGTCCAGCAGTGCAAACCCCACAGGGCATCCTCCCCACCACCAGCCATCTTAGAAGTGCCACAGAAACTCGGTGTCCAGGCACCCCTGCCGTCCACACTACCCCACTCGTCCTCCACCCCCAAAAAGGCAAGATGGGTGGGGTCACTACAGGGCCCAGCCTGTGGAGGAACTGCGGAAAGAAGCTGGTGGGAGGCCCCTGGTTTTTGTGGGGTTTCCTTGTGGTCAGTGGTAAGGCCTTCCTAGGGGACTCTGTAGGGATACAGAATTTTCCCTGAGCTAAGTACTCCTCTGACTGTGGGAGGGATCCCAAAGGAGGCGGTAATGGTTATGTCCACTTCGGAGAGGTGGGGCAGGGAAGGAGCTCACTGGTGATTCAGGAGTGCTGGGAAGGGGAGGGGGGCACAATGCTGGCAACCGCTCACGGCCTGCAGGCTCGTCAGCAGGGAGGGTGGTTGAGTACAGCCTGTGATCCCACAGGCACGGGGAGGAGGCAACAGGAGGTCCCTGGGAGGGGGCCGGGAGCACGAGGCAGCAGACCAGCGGGGAGGGGACAGCCCTAGGACAGGGCCCGATGTGCCCAGCCCAATACCCCTTCCATGAGTGGGCACTCAGCAAGGTCCCTGGTGCCTGAGAATGAGGTGCTGCCCTCCTCAGGATGGCCCTCCCTCCTGGGCTGGTGTACGCTAGAGGAGAGGTCTCTAGGGTGGGCCCCAGACACGGAGCATATGGGTCTCCCTCGAGTCACCGTCTTCCTCAGAGGAAGACCCCATTCGGGCCAATCCCTCTGGCTGCCTCATAGACAAGCCCCTCGTGCTCAGGCCAGAGGCTGGGAGCAGGTGAGGCCCTTCAGCCCCAGCGGGGCTGCTCTGAGAACTTCTCCGGCCCTCAGCTGTGCCCCTCAGGCCAAGCTGACCCTTCTCACCCTCCAGTTCCCCAGGCATTTCTCTTCCTTCCAGAGATGACAGACCGGCAGCTTGCACACCTGTCTTGCACACATAGTTTGGTTTGGTTTGGTTTGATTTCAAGAGAATTTTACATAAAAATCCAGATTTCATGTTTCTTGGAAAAAATCCCCTAAATTTTGCTCTAAAATAATTAAGTCTTCAACAAATCAGTAGATCTGACAATGCTGGACTGGTGTCCCACGAAGCAAGAGCCCTCAGACGTTGAGCAGCAGAGCCCCTCCGGGTGGGGGGCGTACTCACCAGTCCCCTCCTCTGTATCCCCGTCCCCCCACCCTGCAGGTGGCCCGCATTCATTTACAGAGGCTCCTTCCTCTGTGTCTTCAGTCTGATTCCTCCGCTGATCTCATCTGCCCCAATTCATCTTTTATACTACCACTCCTTCCTCTTCGGGGCCCTGCCCTGTCTTCAGTCCACCCCCATTACGGCACAGGGGTTTGTTTTCTCCACACAGCTGTCTCCTCCAGTTTGCAAGGCCCTTGAGGGCAGGAATAATTGATGTGCTTCCAGGAGCCGGCACCGGGTTGGCACACAGTAGGTCCTCGGTGAATATTATTGAATTAATATGCCTCTCACCCTGCTCAGGCCTATAGCCCTCCTTTGCCCTCAGGGTTTAACCCTCTCTCCAGATCCACAGTGGGGTCCATGACTCCCAAAGTCTTTCTAAAAGGGGGGTATCATTCCAGGTCTGGGGGGAACAAAAGGATGAGCAGGGCCCTTTGCCAGCCCCTCCTGCTCTTTGAGGTGGCTGACCACTGCCTGAAGGCCGAAGCACTCGTCCAGTTTTGTCTTGATGTGTTTGTTTTCTAATGTTGAGCATCATTGCAGGGCTGAAGGATGATTCCATACTTTTTAATAAAGAAGATTCAAGTCAAATAGCCCTTGTAGCTATTCCATCAGTCCATGGGAACACCAGCCACAGAGAGAACTCACACACCTAGTAATTGCCATCGTTCAAGTGTTGGATGGGACAGTGTGAGATGTCAATTAAGAGATTTTTGCTTCATCAAGAGCCTTTGCCGCATGAGGTTGGTACGCTCTGAAGGCCCACTGAAGCTTCAGACAAGCAAATCTAGTTAAACAATCAGACCTGCACCCTCCTGCTTCCCCACAGTGGGTGGCCTTGGGACACTGCCCTAGCGGCCCCACCTGGACTCCCTGCTGGTGAGCCCTGTGCCCTCAGCCCCCTCCACCTGCTCTATTCCACGTTGAAATAAACCTACCCTCTATCCCTCTACCCCTGCTCCAGCCCTGGCAGAAATTCCTTCAGGGGGAGGTATTGAGGGCACCTGCCAGGGCCACAGCACATCTCCAGGGACACCACTCACGTTGTAGTCCATGTGAATGGCCCCCACAGCACAGCTCCCAAGGGAACACTGTGGGAGTGACACCCCTTGCAATGTGTGATGTGGCTGTTCTGGTACCTGCATAGGACACAGGGACGGATGGCTCTGAGGTCCTGCTGCCACTCACCTCACACCCTGTGTCCAGAGAGGTGTCAACATGGAACAGAGCAGGGGGCAACGTGTGGCTAGTGTCCCTGCCCTGGTTCCAGACTGGTCCAAAGAGGAAGATAATGCCCACCCCACCCCTGGTACAGACCTGCACCCCAAAGTTTCAGGTGGCAGAGAACAGGATCTGTGGCAACCCAGGCCCAGTGGAGAAACATCCAGGGCCTTGAGGTTCAAGATTGCTGACACCCACGGCCAAATTTGGATCATTGTGAACGAAACAGTGGGCAGAGCTGCCTGGAAGGAGGATGTCCTGCAGATGATACAGGGTGAAGTCAGAGACTTTGGATCCAGAGAGGCTTGGGTCTGAATCGGGGCTCCATTGTGATTTTGCACAAACTGCTCAACTTCTTGGAGCTCCATTTTCTCAGGATGATAAGGCCCATCCAACAGCTCTGCTGTGAAGCCTCGGTGACGAAATACACAGAAAGTCCCTATCCGGGCCCTGCAGAATGTGCACCGGCAATGTGTTTCTTCCCTCTGGAGGGCTCTCTGCCTTCCTGTCATACTGGAAATATCCTGAGGTCAGGAGCAGAGTCCCAGGAAAATATTCCTGTGGGTGCCTCTGGGACAGTTTGCAAGATCCAGGAAGGGCTACCTGCCCTTATGTCATCACAGAGGCGGGGCAGGAAGGTGGCGCTGGCGTAGAGCAGTGAGGAAACCGTCAGCTTTGCTGGAAGTGGGCCCACCAGAGTCAGTGGTGTCCCAGGAATTTTGAAAAGCTGTACATTAGGGAAGGTTCATCTCCCCTGCCCTGTAGATGACCACACCTGATAGTAGGCAGAAACCTCCCCTGACCCCTGGAGACTTTAGGGATAAGACAGAGATCTCCTAGACTGGAATCTACATGGGGGGAGGGGGAGAGGCATGGCCCAGGTGGCCCCTAGAGCTGGAAGGGAAACATGGCAGAGGTGGGGTGCAGTGGCTCCCCAGTGTAGGGGCTCCAACACAGGGAGAGATTTGCCCCATCTCTGACTGCTTTGGGCCACCTCTGGTGTCATGAGTACCTTTTGCCCACCTTCCCGTCCCACCTCTGTGATGACAAATGGGCGTTTTCCCGGGCCCATCCCAGCTCTGCCCGCTGCCTTTGACGTTCAGCCTCCTGCCACCTCCACCCAGAGTGTTGCCTGGGCCTCAACCATTGGGCACCAGTGAGGGATGGGATCTGCTTGCCCTGCCCCCCAGGTCTCCTCAGCCTTCTCACTGAGGAAGACCCTGTGGCTGGGGGAGGGCCTCCTCTGATTTCTCTGCTAGAGGCCCAGCAGAGCACACCCAGCTCCAGGTCGTCACTATGTGCTCATGCTCACGGAGCTCCAGGTTTGTAATGATCTCTTTCACTGTGGGAAAGGCAGCTTAACACTCCGAGAACTCACCTTCCCCTCTTACCCCGCTTCCTCCTCCTCTTCCTCAACTCACAGGTGCAAAGCCCCAGAGTTGTCAGTCATCCATCCCAAAGAAGCTGACACTTCTCTGCTTTTTTAAGCTGTGAGCTCTGGGCTGTGGACATAGCACTAAACGGCCATACCGAGTGAGTCGCTCTTATACCCGATTGCCCCAGTGATCGGTGGCATTCCTAGGATGGCTGGATGAGATAAGGGCTCAGCCGCGGGACAGGCCCAGACTCCATTCAAAGTAAGGGTTCTGGGGGAGGCCAAGGATAGGACTCGATCTGGGGAAAGGCAGGGCTCAGTCTGCTCTTCCTGACTCAACTCCCCAGTCTCTACTGTCAGCCATTCTTCACATACAAAATACAAAACAACTTGTCACTCTCCTGCCTTAAAACCCCCTATGAAAAAAAAAAAGAAAAAACTTCATTGGTTCCTCCTGGCCTTTAGGACCGCAGAGCAGGACACTGGAGTCCCTGCAAAGCCTTGTCTCTGCTGGTCTCTGCTCTCCTAGTAACTCCCTCCAGGTAGCCTTCATTCAAGGCAGACAAGCTGTTTGCAGTCCCCAAAGTGCCTGATTCCTTCATGCCTTTGTGTTCCTCAGGGCCATTTCCCCTCACGGGACTAACCAAGTATTGTGTAATGGTTAGAAGCTGGAGCTCAAAAGTCAAGCAAAGCCAGGTTCAAAACCCGCCTTTTTCACTTGCTTGCTGTTATGGGCCTTTGAGCAAGTAGCTTAGCCTCATTTGAACAGAGGGGACAGCGACCTGTGCATGGGCCGGGGAGACGCTTTCAGGGTGTGCCCACAGATAGGTGCTAACTCATTTTACTTGCCATGTGAGAGCAACACTCTGCATCTCATCCCTACCCCTCCTAGTGGCCTTGCCGAACAGCTGTGGCTAGAAAGCTAAAAACGACCTTTCCCTGGCCCCCTTGCAGCTGTCTTGTGTGTGAGCTCAGTTGAAGCCCTCATTAGCAGCACTTTGGCAAGACTCTGGAAGGCAGATTACGGCTGCTTTGCGGTGTTTTCAGCCAGGAAGCTTGGGTGCGGGAATGTAGCAGTCTCTCAGCATTTTCAGATTCAGGGGTGGGAAAGCCCACAGCACCACCCCTGATCCCTGGACCCAGCTATGGCAGTGAGTTCTGGAACCCAGCGGTTCCACTGCACTCCATATTCCTTTTGCTGCTGTAACCGGTTACCACAAACTTAGAGGCTTAAGACAGTGCACCTTTATTCTCTTGCAGCTCTGGAGGTCAGAAGCCCAACGTCAGTCTCACATGGTAAAGTCAAGGTTGGCAAGCCTGCATTCCTTCTGGAGGCTCTAAGGGAGAATCCCTTGCCTTGCTTTCTCCCATTTCTGGAGGCTGCTTGCACTCCTTAGCTCATGGCCTCTTCCTGCATCTTCAAGCCACCTTTTGCATCAGTCATTCTATCTCCTCTATTTTCTGTCTCTGTGTTCCTGCCTTCCTCTTGTAAGAACCCTTGTGATGACATTGGGCCCACCTGGATAATGATAAATTCCCCAGCTCAAGATTCCTAGCTTAACATCTGCAAAGCCTCCATTTCCATGTGAGGTAACACTCACAGGTTCTGGGAATTCGGATGTGGCTATACAGCCTACCACCATACCTTCCTGATTGTGGCTGAGGTCACAGCCTCCCAGCTGGTCAGTTCTGTGGTATTCTGGGAATCACTCCTGGAGACCCAGCCTCAAGCTCTGACTTTGTAAACACCCCATACACTGCATTCAACACCTTTCTGCTTGAAATACAGTAGCTTCTATGTCCTGCACCCAACCATGACTAGTATTCTTAAGGCTCAGTTAAAATGGCATTACCTTTGGGAAGCCTTCTCCAAATCCTCCAGGGTTATTTCCTTCTTCTTCTGGACCCCACAGCTCCTCTTAGATCAAATTTGGATAAATGTTCCTTCCCTAGTGGATCATGACCCCTCTATCCTCTATCCAACTACAGCTTGGGATTCTAACATGAAGAAATGGACCAGAGGCCATTGGCAGAGAGCAACTTCCTGAGCAGCAAGTCTTGGATGCAGGCAAAGGCAGGCATGCCCTGGGAAGGACGGGGATCAGTCAGGGTGGGTCAGCCTACCTGGGCAGCCAGGAACACAGGGAGGGAAGCCTGGGATAGGAATACCATCTCAACCTCACAGCCCCCCATTTCCAGGGTTCAGAGGAAAAGCAAAACGCATTTTCAGATACTCAAGCAAGTCAGCAGCCCCCACATGTGAAATAGTACCTTCTTCAACTCCAGGACTGCTGCCCCATCTGGGGATCTGTGCTCCTGAATCTAGGAATGCAGAAACATTGACATGTGACCAAAGGGACAAGCCCTGATACACAGGAGAGTGGGGAGAGTCAAATCTAGAAAACCACCAATGAGCAGAGAATGAGTCTCGGTTGCTAGGGGACAGAAGAAGAGGTAACAGGTCAAATGATGTCCTCAGTCCATGGCAGGTCCTGACTCTGCCTCACCTGAGACAGGACAGGCAGTCCAGCTCCTGACCCCAGGAGGGCACGCCCATGCCTGAGAGTAAGTGGAATGAGGAAACAATTCCTTGAACGTGTCAGGTGCATACAACAAGTCAAAGAAAATTCTGAGTGCCACCTTAAGATGAGACAGACATGAAAATGGGCCAATAGGGGAAAAACAGCCCTACACAAGGCCACCTCCACTGGTAGGCAAGGACTAAAGAGACTGAGCTGGAAAACCCAGAGGTTCTGCCCTGCCTGTGGTTGCTGTGTACTGTGACAACGGGCAGACGCCCTGCCCTCTCCGGGCCTCAGTCTCCTCCATCGGTGTTGTAGGAACAACGGACTTTGCTGAAGGGCTTAGAAAAAGAAGGGAAACAAGAAAGAGCCGTGCAGAGTAAGGGGTCAGGAAGGGCAGAGGGCAGGAGATTCAGATCCTGGGTCAGAGCAGGAAAGAGGCTCTGGCAGGGGAGGGGATGCCTGGAAGGCCTGAGGTGTCCCTAATGAGGTCCTAACAGATGGGAATGGGCATGAGCGAGCTTAAGGAACGGGCCCTCCTCCATTCCGATGCTCAGCACCCTTCAAATTAATAATGAAAATGCTTCCTGTCAGATTCCAGCCTGACACATAATTAGAACAGCTCCAGGCTTTAGGCAATGGTGATGAAAACAATTCTTGTTAGAAAGACTTTTCTGGGTGTGAGCAGGGTGAGGATAGAACCTTCCTCCCCAAATTTCTCCACGGGGCCTCCCCTCTGGGTAAAGGACAGGCATTTTCCTTCTAGCCTGAGGAGAGGCAGGGCCGTGGGGAGGATCAACCATTTCCCTGTCTGTACAGAAGGTTGGACAAGGTACCACTCCAGTGTACACGAGAGGTCAGCGCAGGGATTTGTGCAAGCAGGAGGGGAGATGGGGGCTCCTTGGAGTTTCCAAGGCTGGACAGACCAATCTGGAGGTCAGCTTCAGTCCTGAATCCTACCCCGCAATGCGCTCACAAGGTGTTGCTATCACATCCTTTCCTTCCAGAGCTTCTGGGGTGCAGCTGAGCTCAGCCACCAACTGTTCCAGGCTCCAGGCACCCCAGACCCCTCCCCATAAACCCGTGGCCTCCATCACTCCCTTCTAGAGCATAGCCCTTCACCATTCCTGTCAACGAAGGGGTGGACCCAGGAGTCCTAGCTCCCAGCTCCCCAGGGTCCCCTGGGCAGAGCTTGGAGGTACTCTCTGTGATTCCAGAGAAACTTCCAGCTTTCAGGCTCCTCTCTGTCAGGAGTTTTCCCAGAGCATCTGCCAGTCTCCTTACTCCCTTGATCCCTTCCTCCCAAGTCCAGGCCCCAAGCCCTGTCAAACTGTCAGTGCCACACCTGCCACCAGGTCTGGCCCCAAAAAGGGGGAAGGGATCCCCACTGCTTAGCTCATTAAGGGAGAGCTCTGCGTGCCCATCCTGGGGCTTCACCCTGACAGGCCTGCCCCGAGGAGCTGGGGCCTCAGAGCTCATGCCAAAGCTACCTTTCAGAAGAAGAAAATCTTTTAAAGCAATGTTGTGTTACTTCATTGAAGTTGCCTTCATAAATATTTTAGCGATGTTTATTAGGAGAACCACAGGAGCAGAGAGGAAGCTTCTGAGGCTGGGAGGAGAGATGCCTGGTAAGGTCTTGGCTGCTGCCAATGAAACATTTACTCCCTCTGAGGGGCTGGCCCCGCGGGGGCTGCAAAGGAAGCCCGCTCAGTTGGGCTGCCCTACCCCTTGAAGGATAGGGCCGCTCAGGTATGTTTCTGTGCTCAGGCTGAACCCCATAGGGCTAAATAACAGAGTCCTGTGGACATGGCACTGAGCTGGGGGTAGGGGCTCTTGAGGCCTCCACTAGCTTTGCCCCCAGTTGCTGGACAATCGCTACCCTTCCTTGGGCTCAGCAGTTCAGTGGAAAAGAGGCTGGGAAACTCCTCCTAGGCAGGCTGATGTTTCCAGATGTGGGGATGCTGTCAGTCCCCATGCCCTCATCTACTCCTCTCCCTCCACACACACCTCCATCCAGGGCCATATCAGACCAGGAGCAGCAGGGCCAGACACCCACCCTGGGAGCACCTCGGCAGCTTCACTCCACTCCCGCAGGCATGGAGGGCCCCATCTGGGGCCTGGGGCGGGGGCAGGAACAGACTCAGCCTGCTGCCCGGTCACTCCCTGTGGGGATGGGGCAGGGAGGGAGGCACCATGGCTGCCTCTGCGCAGCTCCTCCCCTGGAGAAAGAGCTTCTTTCTCTTCCCCAAGCCAAAGCCAGCAAGGCAGTTAAGCCCTGAGAAAGCAGAATCCATCTTCAGGACAGGGGATCACACTGATCTGCAGTGCGTGCTGGGGCTCGGAGAGCCGTGGCCACTTCCCCCTGCACTGGGGCTGCTTCAACTGCCATCTTCAGCCGAGCAATGAGCAATCCTCACCCTCATCTCCATCGTCCCTGAGCCTCCGCAACCCCCACCCCCCGTCTGACTGTCTTCCCCTCTCTAGTGGTCTCAGGTCAAATCTCTCTCAAAGCCATCTGCTCAGACCTATCCATTCACCCTGTGTACGTGCAGGTGAGGTGGTGCCGTGACACCTCTGTCCTTTGGGTGATCTCTCCATCTCAGGCAACCAGGGAAGGGGGGTACTATTCTTGACCCCATGGTCCAGATGTGGCTTGCAAGGACACAGGCACTCAGTCTCCAGCCCTCAAGGGTTGTCAGGTAGCATTGCCCACACAGAGCATGGCAGGGGGTGAATGGAGGTCAGCTTAGGGAATCTTCTTTGGTAAATACAAAAAGAGTATGACTTGCAATTACCATATCAATTGTTTCTGGGTAAATAGGGACTTCTAAGAGATTTTTAAAATAGATTATTCCTTTAAATAGGTTAAGCACCCTTTGGCAGCCTCATTTACATTATTCATTAGCTGGGAAATCCTTTTGTCAGGGATAGTGCAGAAGTAAACTTCAGACTCAGTCCTTTCCATTGTTTCAACTGGGTTACTGTGGTTTGAGGACTTCCTGCCTGCAAGGGACAGGGGCTGCTCTGTGTCCTTGGCAAGGTGGAGGAAACCTAGACCTGCTCTGGAGAGAAGGGATGATCCCCCAGAGAACCCGCGAAGGGGCCAGTGCTTTACAATGGCTATGAAACACTGAGGTGCAGTCAGAAGCCTGAGGGTATGCACAGTGGGGGGCGGGGAGAGTGTGCAGGATGTACACAGGTAAGGACGGGAGCAGATTTGGTAGGGACGAGAGCTTAAGCAAAGGCGTGTGAACGGGACTGAATACGATACATGCAACTTCTGCCACTCCATCCATCATCTCTGTCCCCTTCTCCCTCATCACCCATCCTCAGACAGAGCAGAATGCACTCCTCACCTGGCACTGCAGAGCCCATTCCACAAATGCCCTCAGTCCAGAATCCCTGGCCTACTGGCATTCTCTTTTTGGGCTGACCCAGATCCTCCCAGCTGCAGCGGGCAGGCAGACATTCAAAGGGCAGCACGGAGAGAGACGCCAAGGAAATCAGCACCCTGGCCATGTCACCAAGCCCTCAGCATGGTCACCCAAGGAGGCCAAGCTCCCTCTGCAACCTGGCCAGCTTCAGGCTCCCAGAATGTTCACTGAAGCTGCCATCAGGGAACACATGGACTTCAAAACAATTATGAAAGCTATAGGGAAAAAAATACCAAGTTCATTCATTAGCAGCAAATTACACTAAACTATCTTAACAGATAAGGCAAAATGTCAATTCAGTGGCTGGCAGAGATGCATGTGGGTCCCTCCTCCCAGTGCCCCAGGAGTGAGGACCATAATTAGCAGGACCTGTTTTGGAGAGGGTATTGAAATACAAGAGGCAGGAAGGCAGTGGAGTAAGGCACAGAGCAAGACCAAGGGAGCCTGGTGGCCTGTGAATTATGAAACTAGGTAGGCAGACTGCAGATAGGAAATGGTTGAGACCGAAGAAGGACTTGAAGCCAGAGTCCCTCTAGGAGGGCAGCGGGGCAGCAACAGAGGAGAGATGTTATGCTCTGTTCACGCTACATATGGCAGATCTGCAGCACAGTAGAGACCTCAGGACATCCTGGGGCAGAAGCAAGTTTGACTCAGGGAGAGAAGAAAGCAGAAGATCTCAAAGACTGCTTCCTTGAGCCCGGCACAGACTGAAGGCTGCCGGGAGTGGGACAGATGGCCCTTGCCTCCGTAGAGAACACAGCGCCAGAGGGAGGGAGGGAGCCAGAACCAGCCATGTGTCTGTGCACATCTGCAGGCCTGGGGCAACAGGAGACAGAGGGAGAAAAGGAGGCAGCAGGAGGAGAGGGGGAGGACCCCTCATTTCCTGTATTGAGCTGAAAGAGGACTGGACCATCACCAATGGCACCCCATCCTTCCACACCCCCCACCCCCAAAGCCTGGGTGCCTGGTCTGACAGGGCAGGATCTTGGGGTTCCTGCTCTCCCATGGGCCCCACAGCACAGGGAACAGGGCCCCCCCCTCTTCTCTACACTACACAGGATCACTTCCCTCAAACCTCTTTGCACCTGTATTTTGTGCTTTCTTTAGTGAGAAAGAAACAGTCTGATTCAGTGATCATTAAGAATAGCTGGCTTGTCTCAGGTGCCTGGTCTCAAAGGTCTCTGCTCAGAGTTGTCCCTCAGAATACTAGTTTGCATTAACCTGTAAGCCAGGCTAGGGCCACCAGGTCACGCACATCAAATATTTAGCAATGGTCTCAACCAACTGCATCAAAACTAAGTGATCTAATGTGTAGCCAAGGTTAAAAATCACTGGACTGATGGAATCTGGCATTGTATCACTAGGAGCATAGCTCTCAGGATCAAGGAGGTGAGAGGCTGGTCTGTTATGAGCTGAAACATTATGATCCATGCCAGGGTCTCAATCTGAAAGGACAAGGATGGAACATATCCAGAAGAGAGAGTGGGACTGGGGACGGGCAAGAAATCTTATCTGCTGAGGGAGGTCGAGGAGAGGGAGTTATTTTGCTGCTCATACGGTGGAGAAGAGGGCTGGAATGTGTCTGCCCCACGAGACCTGGTGTTTCCTGGGTTCTAACAAGCACCACCTCAATAGTGGTGAAACAGTGTCACCATAATTACCTGGAGCTACTGGGGCCAAATGGCGGGTTATGAACATCCTTAGACACAAGTGCAGGAGATTTAACTTGCCGGGAGGCACCTGCATCTGGTGACGTGCTAATGAGTGTCCTCCCATCCGTGAAGGTCTGGTGTTCCCAGTGCAGGATGCAGGACTCAGCTCAGCCCTGGCACACTCAGACCTTGGTGCTGCTCCCAGCCCGTCCAGCAGGGGGCAGATGCGCTCCCCTCCAGGACAGGGTCCCAGAACCATGAAGACAGCGGGCTCCTGGGGAATAGAGTTGGGTGGCGGCCACAGGCAGATGCTGAAGGGCAAGGTGATCCAGAGTGGGGAGGGGAGAGAGAGATGGCCGCAGGCCTGTCCTCTGCCCAGTTAGCTCCACCCCCGAGGTCCCTGAAAGCCCAGCTGGGGCAGGAATTCCCAGCACCCTTTCTGCCTTATCTAGAATCCGTTTTGCTAGTGGCCCTGTGCTCTTGCTGCTACAGCGACTGACTAAAAAGGCAGCCCAAATAATTGGCAATTCTACCAACACTTAAAATGCACAGGCCAAGACCTGAGCTCTGGCTCCTGTAGACCCCAGAGCACAAGGCTGCATTATTCCTATCCAGACTATAGGGACTGGCGAAGTACATGCTAGAACAGCAGTGATGAGTTACTATGTGGCCATTTAAAAAGAATGAGGGAGATCTTTGCAAGAAGCTAGACACAAAATGGTATATACTATAGGATTCCATTTACATGAAGTTCAAGAACAAACAAAAGGAATTCATGGTGAAAGCAGCCAGAATAATATCTCTGGGTGGGGCCATTGACGGCGGAATGGGCATGAGGGAAGTTTCTGGATTCTGAGAGTGTTCTATATCTTGATCTGTGTAATGGTTACATGAGTAAATATTAGTGTAAAAATTCATGGAGATATTCAGTGAGAACTAGCACCTTTTAAACACTAGATGTATGTTACACTTCAATATCAAAAGTAAGGAAAGAGAAGAACAATACATAACTATTTCATTTTTGTAAATGTGTAAGCCTAGGATAAAGTCTGGAAGGATAGCAAACCCTTCAGAGCCCTTCCTTCTGCGTGGGGGGCCTGGAGGTGAAGACAACCACTTGCCCATTTCTGTATTATATGCATTTGTAGTGTTTCATCTGCCATCCTCACCCCCACATTCCAGCTCCTTACTTCATGCTGGCCTCTGTTCCTGCTTCTCTGTGAGTGTCCTGCACTTGGACACCTGGGTTTTTGGCTATTTGGGGCAAACTTCAGCTTCACAACGCAGTTTAAGACTTGGGCTTTGCAACAGGATCTCTGCGCATTGCCTGGCTCAGAATCTGCTGGGGTCTGTGCTCACTGGCCCAACATCTTATCAGTATCCCACTCCACAGCTGCTCCCCAGGATGAACAAGGTCAGGTGTTTCCCCCTGAACAGATCCCATGGGAGGCCCCTTTCATGCCTTTGAGTGGAAGCAGAGCACTCTAGGAGAGGAAACTATCTGGTAGAGAAAGTCATGGCCTTCCCTGACTCCGGGCTCCCCATCTGGGCTGTTTCCGCCCCCACCCAGCCTCCTCCCTCCGAACGGTCAGATCCACTAACTGGTCTTCACAGCCCTGGTTACAAATGGTCGTGGAGGTGAATTCCGGTCACACCATGAGCCAGGTAAATGAACCCTTGCTCTGTCCTGTCTTTACTATGGATGTGACACCTGCAGGCAATAGCTTGTCTCACTGTGAGAGTTAGTTCTCCATTAAAACGCAGAGTTGGAGCCTTGCCCAGAAAGGCAGCTGAAAATCCTGCTTTCTGGGGCACCTGTCATGGTGGATTTAGAGGCCACCTGCTTCACCCCTTCGCCCCCAGGAAAGTCCCCCACCTGCTGGGTCTGTCCTGCAAGCCCTTATACAGCATCACGTCTGAGGCTTATTCCAGCCCCATCAGAAGGAAAATGCACTGGTTACCATGCCCATTTTTCAGATGGGCAAACTAAGGTTCAGATGGCTAGTCACTGCGCTCCATCTACAAATTCGCCTAGGAAGCAAGAGTGTGTCGGTATCATCTACAGGGAAGGATAAATAACCCCTCACATGTGCCCAGCACTTCATAGGACTGCATATACAACGATCCTTTGAAACAAGAACTGTTGTCCCCACCTGCAAACCCAGTGTGGTGAGCAACACAACAAAGAGCAAGGCAGGGATGAGTATCAAAGACAGAGCCTCCATACAAGTCTCTTAATTCTAAAACCTGCCCAGCGCACCAGCAGTTGGGACTTCAAGCAACATGACTAGTCTTACTCCTAGAGCTATGGACGTTATTGTAACAAATGCTCCAGTTTGTAAAGAATGGCACATAGTTTTCAGGGGAGGACTCATCAACCCTACTGAATAGATAAGAGATAAGGAAATTAAGGCTCAGAGGTATGAAGGGCTTGGTCACGAGTTAGCAGAGCCAGGAACAAAAGTCAAGCGTCCTGCCCTTTAGCCTGGGCTCGTCCTGCTGCCTAAGGGACTGCGACCCTGACTGGTTGGCTGGGTGGGTGCTGAGACCCTATCACTAGGAGCAAATGAGCACAGTACACTCTGTGGGCTCCCACATCCCTGAACCCAGTTCTCTGGAACACTGTTTGCCTGCCGGGTTCATCCTCTTCTCAGTCTTCGCAGGTAGAACGTGGTGAAAACTTCAGGCCCGTTTTTCATATAAGTGAGGTCAGAGAAGCTAAATGTCCTGCTCATGGGCCCAGGGACCTGGACTGACTCAAGCCTAATGACCATTGCACTGGGTCAGTCAGAACAGCAGGCAGAGTTTCTTTCCTGCCATCAGTTTCTTGCAGCATCCCAGCACCCCATCTGTGAAATAGGGGCAGTAGTGGAGGTCCTACGTAAGCCGCATCTGAGTCTTCTGAGGCAAAGAAATAAGGTGATGCTCCCAGAAGTGGAGGCTTGGGTTTCTGGAGAACCAATTCACTTTACCAAGAGGGAAACTGAGGCCAGGGAGGGGCCACATGGCCACAGAGACCCAGTGATTCGAGGACAGTGGGAGTAAGGGACCCAGGCATCCCCAGTCTGGCTGTCAAGGTCCAAGGGGAGTCCTTCCTGCCAAGTCCTGACGTCCACCCTGCTTCCACATACTTCACAGAGAACAAGTTTTCTCCAAAGCCATTTATTTTTCCCAAAATATGCCCCCAGTCAACAAAATTTCTTGAAGTCCCACATTTAAATTAGAAACTCCCACCTCTTTCATTCCTGGGGAAGAGATGTCAGTGGGTGGAGATTAGATTACCAGAGGCAGGGGACCGGCAAGGGACAGGCCAGGAGGGATCTGCCCTGGCCCCAGAATAGCACCGCAGTAGGGGCACGATGTGTCCCCAAGGCCCTGCTGCACCGCCTATGCTGTGTGGCCATCTGGCCACCGGCTGACACCTGGAAAGACACTTTGGAAACCATCAGATTCTCCAATTGTGGTGACAGGCCCCATCCCTACTCCAGGTTTCTGCCCCCGACCTCCACTCTGGGTAAGGATTAGAGACGGGATGGGGGTGAGGTATCCAGGGAGCTGTGGGCGCAGAAGAGGGGTACAGTAGGGAGCAAGGCAGAAGCCCCTCCACGAACGACAGGCCGTAGCAGACATTTGTGTTTCCTCGATATTTCCCTGCTGAGGGGCAAACTCCCGGAGGGATGGGCGATCTTCTCACACTGGGTCTCCAGCACCTAAGACAGCGCTGACACCCCATGGATGCTCAGTGGACGTTACTTGAACAGATAAACAAAAGGAAAGAAGGGAGAGGCAGAGGGACAGAAGCTGGCTCCCGTAGGCCCACACAGATGCCCAGAGACCCAGTGTGACCAGCACATGCTTCCCATGGGGGGGTGGGGGGCAGGGGGTCCTCACAGGGCACAGCCCAGGGCACCAGGGAAGAGACTGGGCCAGGGGAGATCTGTACACATTCCAGCACGTGTTCCAGCGCATGCTCCCATGTGTCTCTGCGTGCCTTGGGGAGAGGCCCTATCTTCACTTAGTTGGGGAGGGAAAAGGCCAACACCGGGGTCAGAACAGGAGGCAGGGGGAGATGCTTCTAGATTCAGTGAGATGCTGAAGCTGCAGTGTCCCTGTCTGAAGAAATGGGATTACAGACAGGTGGGAGAAATGTCTGAGAAGTGATAACTGGTGTATCAGGTCCATCGAAGAGACAAGGCAAGGGGTAACTGTGTATCATGTCTTTGGAGAAATAAGGCAGAGGGTCAGTCTGAATATTGTGTCCCTGGAGAAAAAAAGGCAACCAGCTGGTCCATAGAGTCCATATCCATTGGAGAAATAAGGCGGTGGGGGGCTCTGTGTATTGTGTCCGTAAGAAATAACACAGCAGGTTGATATATGTCTTGTGTCACTGGAGAAATGAGGCCGCAGAATGACTTGAAATCATATCCACTGGAGAAATAAGGCTGCAGGGTAGTCTCTGTACCATGTCCTTTGGAAAATGAATTGGCCCACCAGAGTGGGAGCCATTTGTTAGGGGCAGGGAAGGCCCAGCCCGGGGCTCACCCTGGGGCCCCAGTGCAGCCAGAGGGGGGAGCCCCAGGGCAGGGGCAGCTGCTCCCTGGTCCTCATGGTCAGGCTATTTCCTGTCCATCATCTGCATTTCATGATGGGAAGAAAAAAGAAAAAAAAAAGCGCTCAGTGCAGGAACCCCACTCATGGTCACATACTGCAGGGTGTGAAGGGCCACTGCAGTCCGATTATCAGCTCCCTGTGCTAAGTGCTGCCCTCAAGGCCCAGGCAGAAACTAACAGAGAAGGCACCTGATGGAGACATAGCCATCCTCACCTGCCTCTGTCTCAATCCCCCTGGACCCACCCCCCATACACTTCCTTCCCGCTGGCCCTCTGCCCGGCACGCTTTTGCCTTCCCATCTCCTCTGCCTTCCCCGGCCAGGCCCACTGCCCTCCACCAGCAGCAAATCCTTGCCAACACCCCCTCCCACACTGAGCTCCCCAAGGGCCATGCTGTGGGGAACCTTCTTCCCTCCAGTTTCTTGTCTCCATGTCGGGGGGCAGCCTATGGATTCACCGCGGGCCTTGCTCCACTTTGACGGGGATGGAATTTAGAAGGAGGACAGGGGCGTGTGGGACCCCACCCTGCCCTTGGGCCACCCAGGGAAAGCACACTCCTTCTGGGCACTGCCCCTGCCCTTGGCCGGTGAGCCCAGAGATGGGGAGCAGCACGGGAAGCCTGGCGCCCCCAGGCCGCATTCCCCCCCGAAGCTCTCTCCTGAGACCAAGCTGACATTTTGATCTCCATCTGCTTCATCCTCTAGACCTCATTTGGTTCAGAACAACAGGGAGGTGAATGACTAACCAATCACCATCCCTCCAGACCCCAGACCCCAGACCCCACTAGCAGCCTCCGCGACATTCTACCGCACTTAAAAGGCCTTGCTTTACAGAGCACTTGGCCTTGGGCCCTTGCGTCATCCTCGCAGCCACCTTGTAAGGGAGGTGTGACGATCCCACTGTATTCCACAGACAAGGAGACTGCTCCTGGAAGGTCATGGGCAGGGGCTGGAACAGAGTCTCCCCCCAACCCAGTGGGCTGTTCTTCTGTGTGTTGCTGCCTCGGTGAAGCCCTCCTACTGCCTTTTGCAAAAGTCCGAGTCTATCACTCAGCTTTTTATTGCACAGTTCATACAGTTTCTGAGGGCAGTTTCTTGAGGACAGGGCCTGTGTCCTTCCCTTCTCTCCAAAGGAAAGCTAAAGCCAGGAATTCAGTAAAAGTTTATTTTCTGACAAGGACACCAAGGCAACTCGAAATATTTAAGCTTCCATAACCTTCAGCAGCCAACTTTGATTTTCGAGGTAGCATCCACTCATATCTGGGGCAAGTCTGCATCAAGGAAATTTTGTCCAAAGTACACATATGCAGATACACATATTATTGCCACACAAATGCATACATGGATGCGGCTGTTGGTTACCTTCAACAAGGAAGAATCTCAAACTGACCTCCAACCAACCACTTCCTAATGTAACTGCTGATGTTATACATAATAATATGAATAATAATGGTTGTTAACATTTACTAACCACCTACCAGGAATACGCAGCTCGGCTGGAAACCACAGTTCCTAGCCTCACCTGAGTTAGGGGTCATGTGACTAGGTTCTGACCAATGGATGTAAACAGAAGCGACGAGCTATTTCCAGTCAAGCCCTAGAAAAAGCTGTACCTCTCTTTCCTCTTTCCCCCTTGCTTGTGGAGGGGGCATGGCAGCTGGAAGAGCCACAGTGGATCTGGGGATGGGAGCTTTGAGTTGAAGAGGGCAGAAACCAGGTAAATGGAACCTGGTTCCAGGACATCAGTGGCCTTCAGATCACCTATGCTTAGACTGCTGCAAGAGAGAGAAAAAAATTCCTGTCCTGGTTAAGCCTCTTTCATATCTGCATCCCGTTGGAGCAGCTGGGACCTTGGTTACTCTGCCCTTTGCCATCTCACCAAGAGGCGTCCATGCTGCTCTTCTGGGGAGGGAGCCTCGTGACCAGTGAGAGGGTGAGGATCACCCCTACCCCTGAAGACCTGCCCCAGCCTCCTGCACAGAGACGCACAACCGCACAATCTCAAGCTCCAGGTGTCTTTACCTTCTTTGCTTTCAGAGTGTTTCAGAGGCCGCAGGGCTGAAAAAAAAAAGGGGGAGAACATGGTGATGGGGAGCCCTGAGAAGTGGCGGGGTGAGGGGTCCGGAGGTAAGGAGCCAGTGAGGGCTAGAAGGACAGGAAGAGGAGGGAGGAGGGAGAAGCTGGGAGTGTGAAGGCAACATCACAGCATTAGGGAAGGGGCCTAGGCTGCTGTCCCAAGTCCCAGCTCCACTGTGTGGCTTGTCACTCCTCTGCTGGGCCTCAGTTTTCTGCATCTACACAATGGGAACAACTTCCCTGGCCCCCAGTGAGCTAGAGATGTGGAAGTACAGAGTCTTCTCTGCAAATAAGGGCGAGGTAAGGAGCTATGGGAGGCGGCAGGTGTTCCCAGGTGGGCCTGGGATCATGCAAAACTGGGACTGAACAAATGTCTAAGGCACTCTCTTCTCCCTGCACCCTCCCATCTGTCAGCAATAGCCTCTGGGCATGGAAAATGAGGTGGATCCCTGGACTATCTCCTGCCCACCACACCTGGACACCAAAGGCGGATAATTAATTGGTATAATTACAGCAGTCCCCATGTGTCAATCTCCTGCCCTTCCTTCTGCGAGGGTGGGGAGGGACCTGAGTCAACTGGCACCACCCCAAATTGCTCAGCGGGAGCCTGCTCTCCCAGCCCAGTAACCCCAGAAGGGAGGCAGTCAGGCTTCCAGTGGCCACAAGACACCAGGGCCTCAGCTTCCACCCAGCTGGACTCTAGGTTTGTATCCCCCTAGCACGATGCCCTTTGCAAACCACCTTCCTATCAGTCATTGAAGAGAGCTTAAAAACAGCCCTCTGGTGCCAGCAGGGCAGGGTCAGGATGACATTTTACAGATGGAAAATGGAAGCTTAGAGGAGCAAAGCACTTTAACCAAAGTCACATAGCCTCTAGCCAGAATGAGATGGTCTTAAACTCTGCCTAACAGCAGGACGGCAAGGTATTGGGCCCTTATGAGGCACCAGGTACGGTACCAAGCCCTTTATATACCTTACTTCACTTCACCTAACCCACACAACCTCTGAAGGTGGGCAGGTATGATGATGAAACAGACTTGGGGATGAGGAGCCAGGGCCCCGAGAAGCAGCAGGCCTTGCTCAAAGGCACTCGGCTTACACGAGCTGGAGCTGGAACTCAAGCTCAGGCTGCCTTCTCTCCTGGGCATTACTCTCCACCTAGAACAGGGCCAGACTCCACAGCACAGGGTCACTCGGAGTGGAGCGCGCCCTGGCAGAGGGGTGAGGGTAGGCAGGAGAAGTGAAGTCACAGCTGGGAGGGACTCAGGGGAGATCTGCCTGCAGACGAGGGCGGGGACATCTTCGTTCACAGGACACGCTTCATTCAAACCTCAAGCAAATGTGGCTCCTACAGATCCTGGAGTCCCTTCCCCTGTCCCTGTGTCCATCCCTCAGCCAGTAAGGCCAGTGCCAAGCTCGGACTTACCTGTTTTGGATCCTTCTCCATCCCCATCCTGGTCCTCAGCTCCTAAAGACAAGAATTCAGAGTGAACAAAAAACTTCCTCAGCCCCACTTCCATCACCGTGCTTCCCCACCTGGAAGTCAGGAGGCGGGTGAATGGAGCTGAGCAGGCCTGCCCTGTGACCGAAATGCTGAGGTCGGAGCCTGAGACCAGCACAGAGCAGTGTCCTGGGGCAGACCCAGGGGGCTCCCAGCCTGGAGCCACTCGCCTAGCCAAGGCCCATCTACTCACCCATCCACTCACTCACCAACCACCACCCTCCAACATGCACACCCAAACGTGTCTCTATCCACTCGTCCTTCCACCAGCCCACTCAGCCATCAGCCGCATGGGCAGTCACCTGTCAGCGGAGCAGTCTCCTCTCCAGTCGATACGCACCTGCCTCCTGATGTCCAGTCACTTCCCACTTCTCACCATACACTTTCATGGCTACCCAGGAACACTTGTGTGTAAACACACACACCCTCTCTTGCTCACCTGCATTCTCCTCCTCACAGCTCTGTTTGATCTTTCTCCAGCACACAAAGGCCAGGGCCACCAGCAGTGCAACAAGACAGATGGAGAGCCCCACAGTCACCCACAGGGCCTCAGGGGGGAATGTCATGGGCTGTCCTGGGAGGGGAGATGGGGAGAATGGGGAGAGACTGTCATGCCAGGCCCCCATGGTCCTGACGACAGCACCCTCTAGGCTCCAACAGTATGAAGAGAGCTCACTTAAATTCCCATGCCCCTTCCCTGCATGGCCATGTACCTTCCAAACCCTGACACAACCATGGATGATGTGGACATGCCTCAACCTGAGAGCACTGAGGAGTGTGCAGTTGATGGTGCTCGAGAAGCTTCTATGGCTCCCCACTGACATTAGAATAAGGCCTCAATCTTCTCAGAATGATTCAAGGACCTTTATAATCTGACTGCCATTTACCCTCCCCCGGCTTTTCTTTTTAATTCCACTACGGAAACCTCTGCCCCAGTCAACATGACGTCCTAACCATTCTCTGTAGAGACAATCATCTCCTTCCAGCCTCCATACCATTGCTATCAGTTTCCCTTACCTAAGAAAATGTTCCTACACTCTCTACCTAGCTTAAGATTCACCTCTGGGAGGCCTCCCTGACTACTGCACCCCGCCACTACTCCATCCTATAAATCAGGGTTCCGCAAACTATGGCCCATGTGGTCTGCGGCCTGTTTTGTACAGCCTGTGAACTGATACAGTTTTTTATATTTGTAAAGGGTTAAAAACACAGGAAAAGGAGAAGGAAAGAAGCAATAGCAGCAACAGAAATCAGATACAGCCCACAAAACCTGAAATATTTACTCTTCAGCCCTTTATTGAAAATGTTTGCAGATCCCTGTGTGCAGATGAGGGTGGACACTGAGTATACCAGAGTGACGGTTCCGGGTTTACCCAAGATGGGGAGACTTGCCAAGGGGAGATGCCTGTGAAACACTGCGGGCCCTCCTGTTAGCTCTCTCATGGCAGAGGGATGGACTGAGGTGCCCACACCTGGGGCAGGGCCAGCTGCTGTTCTGAGCACACCTTCCTCCAGCCTAGTCCCTGGACCCATGTTGGGTCCTGGGCAGAGGCCTTGGGGACAACAAATCTAACAAAAGACAGTGCTACAATCCTCTGCTCTCTGGAGACCATGAGGGGAGAGTGGATCCTGCAGAAGGTGCCATCAGTGCAAAAAGCAGTGCCAAGAACCCTTTGGCAGTGGAAGACCTGGCACAGACGCAGGCATTTGCAGCAGATGTTACCTTCAGCTGACATGGCTAGCAAAGCTGCTGCTCTGGGCACTGGAGGCAAAGGGACCCCCTGGGTGAACAGGAGCAGAAGAGGAGGACAACAGCTGACATGAGGGCACAGAAAGGCCAGTCCACAAAGCACAGAAGAAACCCTTGGGGATCCCAGTGGTGGGGAAGGCTCCTACAGTAGAGGAGGGAGCAGAGCTACAGAAGCACTCAGGGGGAGGGAGGATCTCTTTCTATGGTCACCCCTTGGTTGGTGTTGGCTCCTGGAGCACAGGTCAGGCGTGCCCTCATGCCACCAGCAAAAAGCAGGGCTCAGATCTGCATCTGTAGGCTCCATGTCCAGTGCTTGCTCCATAAAGCCCCCGCCAGGCACCGCACACTCAACTACACTGACCTCCGGCAGGTGCGGGAGAGACCGGGCTAGAGGCTTTACACAGCACAAAGCTGCCCGGAGCAAAATGCAGGCTAAGGGCTCCAAAATAGGCCAGACCTGCTCTAATAAAACCAGGAGGCTGGGTGGTGGGGAGGGGAGAAAATTAGGCTGAGAGGCTAAAAGTTGGATTCTGGTCCTGGTTCAGCTGCTCCCTGCCAGGTGCTGCAGCCAAGGTCCATAGACCCCTGTGGATGAGTTTAGAGGGGGTGCAAGCCCTCAAAATCTAAGTGCAAGCTACTGATTTTATCATTTATCCAATTTTCAAAGAAACGCCTGACGCCCAGAAGAGTCAGAGCTGCTGTGCTTGTCAGTGGCCTTGGGGGGGCTCTCTCTTCTCTCTGGGCTTCAAGTTTTCCTCACCTCTGAAATGAAAGCACTTTAAATGTTAGCTATGCAAGTTTAAAATAAAGATTTTTCTCTTAGGTGGGATAAATGTTCTCCCTGCAATGACATTTATACTCATAAGCCTTTTCTGCATAATGTGGCAAATACCCAGTTTGGCCCAGAGTGCAAATTATCACAAAGTCTACCAGTCCCTTCAGGGTCCTTTCAAACCCAATCTCTCACTGGAGACTTCTCCTGACCACTCCAGCCCATGATGATCACCGCCCTTCTCTGAAAGCTTCAAGTTCTCTGTCAGTCTCACTCTGATATTTCTTATTCTCTCCTGTGAACACACCCGTCAGATGGAAGCCATGGGAAGGGAGAAGAGGAGCAACAGACAGACAGAACCTACAGTGCTGACCCCAGAGTATGCGGTGAGTCCCTGGGAAAGCACAGCTGGCCCAGGAGGGGGTACTGAAGAGTCAGACGGAGGTCCAAACGCAGATGAAAACTGCTGCCCTTGTCCTGGGTATGGGCCTCAGCAGGTACAAGGGCTGCCCACTGAGGTGGGCAAAAAGGAAGGGAAGGGGGTCTAGGCTAGGACCCCCAAACCTGGAGATTGAGGGTATAGTCAAATGGGCAGCGTCGGTCTAGTGTTTGGCCACATGGGGGCAGCAGAGATAGCCCCCACCATTCCAACTGCAGCCCGGTGCAGAGCTCAGTTCTATGAGAAGAGCTAAGGATGAAGTGAGGGGGTCTGACCTCCCGGAGAGATGCAGCTGTCTCTCAGGGCCTCAGAATCAGATGGTGCCCATGGACACGGCAACACCTTCCCATTTCGCGGAGATCAGGTAGGAAAGCACTCCCTCACATGGCCCCGGGCCTCCTCACTGCCCTAGAACTCCCGCCCACACCTGCAGCTTCCAGGCGGCCACCCCGTCCCCTGTATAAGAAGCACAAGTACCACCTAAGGCACTCTTATGAGGGCAAATATTACAAATGACTCTAATCAGCTTCTGGAAGCAAGCCCCTTAAGGACTTCCTGATAGAAAGTCTGAGACACCTGAAATATATGAAAATGGTTTTTAAAGTCTTCTGAACACACAAACCTACCCAAATTCCACTCCAGCTAAAGGTCTAGAAAAAAGGCCATGGCTCCATTATCCCCAGCTGGTCATCTTCCCCTTACCTGTGATGGTGACCGAGCCGTGGGCGTCCTGCTGCAGCACGGGGTTGCGCACCAGGCAGCTGTAGGTGCCATTAGCTCCCAGCACCACCCTCAAGACACTGCGCACGTCAAACAAGCCCTGCTCGTTGGCCATCTGCGACGTGGTCACGTTGCCGGTCAAGGGAGCTCCCTGCCCGTCCTGCCAGGAAACCTCGGCCTCAGGGTAGCCCTGGTAGCTGGAACAAGTGATGGTCACCGTGTCCCCTGGCCGCAGGTCCTTGCTGGGCTCCAGAGTCATGCTGGGCTTCGAGTAGGGAGCTGGAGGGAAGCAGAGGGTAGAGGGTATAGGTCAAAGAAAGGCAAAGACACGGGGATGCACTGGAGGAACAGGGGGTCAGCACTGGGGCCTGGGTTCTGGGGTCAGTGACAGGGTAGAGGGTAAGGGGCTGAGAGAAGTGTACTAAGGGAGGGCGCCCCCTCCCGGCGCTCACCTGCTACCTGCAGGCTGACTGCTGCGCTGCCAAAGTCCCGGATGTTCACAAAGCAGGTGAAGCTGCCCTCATCTGCCACGCGCACGCGCTGCAGCCTCAGGGACGCGTTGCCCTGCGCCAGCAAGTCGGTGAAGAGCGCTGTGCGGTTGGCGTAGGCGCTGCCCTGGTCCCGGCCCTCGGCGAAGCTGTGCACCAGCTGTTTGGTGTCTGTCAGCTGCCAAATGAGGTTGAGCTGTGCCAGGCTGAAGTCGGGCTCGGGCGAGAAGGAGCAGCGCAAGGTGGCATCGGTGCCCACCAGAGCCACCACAGGGTCTTCAGGGACCTGGACCTCCACGGTGCCTGAGAGCGAGGTTGGAGGGGCGGGGTGGTGAGGAGTGCAGACATTCAAAGCTACCACCCCACAGCTTCCCAGATCTCCTCGTCCATCAACCCCAGGTCCTGTGCCACCTTCCCATTTTCTCCCCAGACCCAAAAGATTGCTTTTCAGGCCTCCCAAACGTGGAGTCTCCGTAATCTTCTGGCAAGAATCACAGCGGGTTGGACTTGGCCTGACAAGACTCATTCCGGGGAGCCAAGCGGGGCAAAAATCCCTCCCCACCAGGACTCATTTCCCTCTGCCAACTGCTCTCTGCCTAGATCTGAATGCTTCGCCATCCTTTCCAGAGATTTCCAAAGCCCTGGAGTCCGAAGACCCGGAAAGCCAAGAAAGCCTGTGATCATTGCTCCCTCCCCCTACTACCACAGTAAGGTTTCCCTCTACCCACCTTGTTTGTTTTTCCTGTTATTACTAGGCAGGCGTCTCACTGTTCTGGGAGACTGAAGGTAGGAAGCTAGATTCAGATCCAGGAGGCCCTGCTGATAGGACCAAAACCTCCCTCCCTCAGGAAAACACTTACAAAAAAAAAAAAAAAAACCTGTGGGGCTTCTATGGGATGAGATGGTGACCGAGCCGCGGGCGTCCTGCTGCAGCACGGGGTTGCGCACCAGGCAGCTGTAGGTGCCATTAGCTCCCAGCACCACCCTCAAGACACTGCGCACGTCAAACAAGCCCTGCTCGTTGGCCATCTGCGACGTGGTCACGTTGCCGGTCAAGGGAGCTCCCTGCCCGTCCTGCCAGGAAACCTCGGCCTCAGGGTAGCCCTGGTAGCTGGAACAAGTGATGGTCACCGTGTCCCCTGGCCGCAGGTCCTTGCTGGGCTCCAGAGTCATGCTGGGCTTCGAGTAGGGAGCTGGAGGGAAGCAGAGGTTAGAGGGCATAGGTCAAGGAAAGGCAAAGACAGGGGGATGCAGTGGAGGAACAGGGGGTCAGCACTGGGGCCTGGGTTCTGGGGTCAGTGACAGGGTAGAGGGTAAGGGGCTGAGAGAAGTGTACTAAGGGAGGGCGCCCCCTCCCGGCGCTCACCTGCTACCTGCAGGCTGACTGCTGCGCTGCCAAAGTCCCGGATGTTCACAAAGCAGGTGAAGCTGCCCTCATCTGCCACGCGCACGCGCTGGAGCCTCAGGGACGCGTTGCCCTGCGACAGCAGGTCGGTGAAGAGCGCTGTGCGGTTGGCGTAGGCGCTGCCCTGGTCCCGGCCCTCGGCGAAGCTGTGCACCAGCTGTTTGGTGTCTGTCAGCTGCCAGATGAGGTTGAGCTGTGCCAGGCTGAAGTCGGGCTCGGGCGAGAAGGAGCAGCGCAAGGTGGCATCGGTGCCCACCAGAGCCACCACAGGGTCTTCAGGGACCTGGACCTCCAGGGCGCCTGGCGGTGGTGGGGTGGGGTTGTGAGGAGGAGGGCTGGGACACTCGGGGCTTCCCTTAGTCCCCTCCCTTCTGCGTTAACTCCAGGCCCTGTCCACCCCTCCTTTAAGGCCTGAGACTCTAAGTTTATTGCCTGTGGTCCTCATTCAATAAGTACAAATGGAGTAGGCACCTACTATTTGACAAGCATAAGAGAAACACAACAGAGAATAAGACCAAAGTCACACCGCTACAAAGGTTACATTTTATAGGAAGAGAAGGACAAGGTAGCATACAAATTTCATAGGCATGTGATTATGGTTATGAAGGAAGAAAACAAGCCAAGGGATTAGAAAGTAAGGTGATAGTTTTCAAAAACCTCACATTTGTCTTGCTGGTTGCATTTTCCCATGAGTAAATATATTTATAAATTCGAAAGAGGAGTCTACAAAATATACACCAAAATGTTAATAGTAGTTTTTGCTGAATAAAAAAGGATTACAAGTGCCTTTTTTTCTTTTCTTAAATAAACATGATTAGTTTTTATGCAAGAGAGAAGAATGCCCGTACCTTTAAATATGGTGGTGAGGCACATTCTCACTAAAAAGATATTAAGCTAAGACTTTAAGGGAATGAGAAAGATGCTGATATACGCAGAGCCAGTGTGTGTTACAGGTAGAGGGAACAGCAGGTGGGAAGGCCCTGAGGCAAGATCCAGCTTGCTATGTGAAAATACCAGGAAGCTGTCCAGTATGGCTGAAGCATCTGGTTGAGAGGGTTTTGTGGGACCAGTAAGGAATTTAGGTTTTTCTACATGCAATGGGAAGTCATTGTGGTGTTTTAGTCAGGCATAATCTGGGTCACAATGCTTAAATCTCACTCCGGCTTCCCTGTGGAGATGGGTGAGGAGACTATCAGTGGGCCCTGTAAGAAGTGATGATGGTTTTGCTTTGGAGGGTGGCAGTGGAGACAGAATGAGATCCAAGGTTAATTTAGGAGGGAGAGTCGACAGGGCTTGCTGATAGATTCAAGGTGAGGGGGACATTGGAGCATGAATCCCAGAAGCCTGGGGTCAACTGCATCCCTAGAGGGGAGCCTGGGGGTGCAGAGAAAAGCTCCCAGAAGCAGAGTCCCCTGCTCCTACCCCTGCGCTCTATAATGTGGATTAATCTATTCTTCTTCTTTTAGAGCCTTGGAAATTTAGGGGTCCCTCAGCCTTTCTCTTGGAGAGGTGTGTCCCCTAACCTAATACTGCCATTCTTTGGTAATGGTTAGATTAAATGTGTGCCCTGGGCACCAGCAAGGCAGGCACGCTCACAAAGTGTGAAGATCAAACATTCTTGACACAAAGCTAACCGTTTCTTGGGTTTAGAAATAAAACATTTTATGGTTAATATTTTTGTGGTCAGTGACACGTGGAGAGGGGTATCCTAATCTTTGCCATGTGTAGAGATCTCTCAAGGTCTTAAGCTGGCCCTGGATCTTCTGCTGCAACCCCAGGTCAGCCCTCTAGCTGGAGACCAAATGGACCAGGGTGCCCCTTGCAGGAGGCATATAGGGGTTGAAACTTGAGGAATCACTCAGACAAAACCCTTTCTCTACAGAAATCAGAGCTGCTGCGGGTAGAGAGGTGCTTCCTCTTGGAGATCACCAGATGGCGCCAGACACTCAGCTTTTAAATTCCTCCGTGGAGGAAGAAGGCGGTCCCTCCCTCAGAGCAGAGGTTAGGATCTGAAATATGATGAGAATGTTGTTATTAAAGAAGCTGCCGCTGTTGAATGCTAACTCTGTGCCAGAAACTGTGTGGGAAGATTGACATCATTTATTTAACATGGTTATTGAGCACACTTACTATGTGGCCGGTACTGGAGAGAAACCCTGCTTTATGGGCACGGTGGGCAATGAGCAGGGAAACACACAGTATGTCAGGTACAGACAAATGCTGAGCAGAAGCATGAAGGTTGCGGACAGGGAGAGATGACATTCTGTGTTATACAAGGTTAGCCAGGAAAGCCTTGCTGAGGAGGTGACATTTGAGCAAAGACCTGAACAAGAAAAGGGATCAAGTTATGCAGACGTCTGGGGTCAGAAGGTTCCAGGCAGAGAGAACAGTACGTACAAAGGCCCTGGGGAGGGAAGATACACACAATGTCTTCAACAAACAGCATTATCACATTTAGTGCTCATATATTATCATTTTGCAGAAGAGGAAACAGAAGTTTTCTTGCGGAGTGCTTGAGAAGCTAAGACATGTAAAGTAAGCTGTCTGTTGAATCCCAGAAGTGGAAATGAGTATGGACAGGGCACAAGGGAGACTGGGAGAGTTGCTTAAACCCTCCTCAACCCAGCTAGACAGAGAGGCTTGGCAGGAGCCCTGGTGGGAGTGGGCACCCCCTCGCCCACCTCCTGTCCCCACAGTGTTCCTCTCACCTGTGAGGCAGAACCACAGTGCTCCCAGGGCGATGGCCACACGCACACCTGTACCCACACCCATGCTGCCTGGACACAGCATCCTCCTGTGAGGCCGTTGACAGCTGGGCTCTCCGTGGTGGAAGGCTGCTCTTGCCTGGAGGAAGAGGAAGTGAGGCCTTTGTCTGAAAAGGTCCTCCCTGGGCCCTTTCTCACCCCATGTCTCCTGGACCAGCTTGGGGGAGGCTGCCACTGCCTGTTGGGAGGCCCTCCTTCCCATACCCCACAGGCTCCCCTGCTGAGGGATTTTTAAGAGATGACAGGCAGGAGAGAATTGTGTCACTGGAGGGGCTGGACCAGGGAAGGCGGTGCAGGGAGCAGCTGGGGCCCACTCCTTCAGAACTAAGATGTTGGTATGCAAATATAAGGACAAGAAGGCAAGGTGGCAAGTCGAGGCAAGACGGCAAGTCGAGGCGAGGATGTGCACAGAGCAGTCTGGCTTGAGACAATAGCTGGTAGGGAAGAGGAAGTGCTGTGGCTGGAGCCAGGCTTCAGAGATAGGCCCAGGGGTCTGAAGTTCATCCTTAAGGCAGCTGGGAACCCCGGAAGGTTCTGGAATAGGGGGAGGGTATGGTCAGAGCTATGCTTCAAGAAGACTCTGACAGCACCTGCAGGACAAATGAGAAGAACTGGACAAAGACAAAGCAGGTGTGGGTGAAAGCGGTACCACTGGAAGGCTGGGGAGAGAGAAGGGGAGCAGGCAGGTGTCCATGGTTTTGAGACCAGTGGCCGGGTGGGGCACTCACTGAGAGAGCCAACCCGGAAGGGTTCAGTGGAGGCATGTGAAGTCAGCAGTGTTTGTGCAGAAACTTCCAGGGCAGAGTTCCAGGAGGCAGCTGGGTCTACAAGTACGGGGCATGAGAGTGAGGACATCTGCTAGTTTAACAGATGCATTTTGAGTGACCAACACTGATCAGAAATGGGAGAGGCCAGGCCTGGTGGCTGACCCCCAAGGCTGCAGTCAGGACTGAGTGAGAGGTATGTCTGTGGCCACAGGTCCAGCCCAAGCCAGGGAGGCCCAGAGCTCCCAGGTCCAGCTCTGCCCCCATTGCTGGCTGCCCCGCTAGGTGTCTGACCCAGTCAGCCCGCACCCACCTTTGCCCTGTCTCCCACAGCTGCCTGATTGTTCAGGCCACGTCCTGGTCAGGCCACATAACCAGTGTCCATTCATGCTATCTAACCACCCAACACCGTTCACTAAGAATATAAATGATTTCATGTTCTTAAACCTGCCCAGGGAGACAGGATGCATGACTTGGTCCCATTGTACAAGAGAAAAAAATTAAAGTCCAAGTAAGCGAGGCGACTTCAGTAATGTGAAATAATTTGCCGGTTAGTAGAGCTGAGAAGGGCTTGGGGTGCCCATCTCCCGGCACACCTTTCTGCCCAACCAAGAAGCAAACCTCATTAACAGCCATTAGCGTCAGATCCAGGCACGGACACCGGCTCAATCTTCCTGATCCCAGCACAGCACCCCCAACTCCCTACCCCCTACCCCCAACGCACTCACCAGCCAGGCTGGGGGAGTCCCTCAGCCAGACCGGCTGCATCCTGCCCAGAACCACCCCCCTCCCAGCTGTCCACAGCAGGGAAGCCCTGAGAAGCCACTTCCTTCCCAGACACTTCCCGTCCAAGCCTGGTGGCCTCAAAGCCTTGCCGCCTGCTGAGTCAGCAGCCTTCCCGCTCCATTCATAAAGGCACCCTTGGCAGGCACCATATCCTGCCTCCAAGGGCCACCGCTGCCCAAAGAAAAAACTAGCAGGCAGCACACTGCTGAGCCTGTTCCCCTCCAGCACCCCGCCCCCCTCAACACACAGAAGGATGCACAGGGACTAAAGATTAGGACACTCCCAAATTCCAAGTCTCCCTTCTCCCTCAGTCCCAGGCAGAACCAAAGCTTCTCTGCTCTTCTGGGCCACCTCCCTCACCCTTCCCTCTGCTGCTCCCGCCTGCCACCTCCCACCCTGGCCTGGGCAGCCAGCTCTCCTCCGACCCTCCTGCGACCTACCTTACGGCCCAGCTATCCACACTTTGTCCCGGCCCAGCCCACTCTCTACAGTGTCTCCTCTTAGCACCTAAGACAGGAATCTGCTCACATCCTTCCCCTTGGTCAAGAACCTCACATTCCCCAGTTACCACTGAAGTAAACCCACATTCCTCTGTCTGGCACTCAGGACTTTTCCTAGGACTGTCTCTTACCATACATCAGACTAATTCCTGCCACTGGGTTTTCCTCATCAGGTTCCCTTGGGAATGCCTGCCACCTCCATAAACGTGGGGAGGTCAGGGAGCACCTCTCTCCTGATTAGACCTGTCAGGGCTCCCTATGGGCCAAGCTGTCCTTCCCAGAAGAGGGAAGGTGAGGGGACCCTGGGGGTGAGCACTGAGCTTCTCCCTTTGATTCCTTTCCAGACTCTGGACCCAGGAAAGTTCCCACCCTCAGAGCTTACCCTAGGGAGAAGCCCGGCAGCCCAGAACCAGCAGACCTGAGAATTCCACAGCACCAAGAAGGGGCTCCTAGCCCCCAGGAGCCAAGGGCAGGAGGGAGAAACACATCTCAGAGACAAGGTGCTGCCCAGGGAATGGGAGAAGGGCGCAGGAACAGAAAGGTACTCACTGCCCCCGGGGAAAGCCAGGCCGTGCCAGTACACTGAGCCTCATGCTGACGCATAGACCTCATGCTGCATTCACACCACCCTGCCCACATTTGCTACAAAGGGAAATTCTCATCCCCAGGCAGGACCTGCCCTGGAGTCAGCATGCGCTACCCTTCCCAGTGAGTCACCAGCCAGCCCTCCGTCCTTCTCCTTCCTCCTCCTCTATCCTTGTCCCGGGCAAATGGGGGAATTCCAAGGAGCCCTGACAGGAAAGAACACAGAGTGCCTTGCTTTTCCAGAAAAGCATGAGTGAGGGGCCCAGGCTACCCTCAGCCCGAGGGGGCAGCAAGTGTGTGCAACTCCAGCAGAGGTGGAAGCCTCCCAAGGGAAGCTCTTAGGAGATGAACCAAGTGGTGCCCCCATAGAGCCCCCATAAAGCCAAAAATAAGGGCTGAGACTGAGCTCTATACCACAATGCCCTGGGCCTGGGGATGCCCAAGAGGAGCTCCTTGCCTCCACCATGAGCACCAGAAGCACCCCATATTCTCCTAACTTCCTGCTTGCTCCCACTCCCTATAGGGGCTGCTTGGCCAACACAGTCCACAAAGAGGGCACTGAGTCTGTGTCAGTCTATGCTAAGCAGCATAGCATAGAAGCAGAGCCTCAGAAACCAGCAGGTAAGCCCCTGGATCCACATACCCAGTGTCAGTCTATGCTAACCAGCATAGCATAGAGGCAGAGCCTCAGAAAACAGCAGGTAAGCCCCTGGATCCACATTTTTTTTTTGACACAAAGAGAAACACCTCTTTATTGTATTAAATACAAGCCTGAAATGTTAAGGAAATAATACAGATTCCATGAAATTACGTTTCTTATTCCCAACACGTCCTGCTGGTCCTTTGACAACTAAAATAATGCTTTAGAGGTTTTTAAAAAAAAATTCATAGAAAAGCAACAATTGGGGGATACAAAATACGTAAAATCCAAAACTCAGAAGTTTATTCAAAATTTGTCTGAATCCCTCAGGTGGCTGTAAACAGTTCGTTTTTACATGTTCATAGCTTAAAGGAATGTGACTACCACAGTTTATGTGGATTTCTGCCTCGGAAGCCCGCCAACGCTACACAGTAGTTTCGTGCTTCCATAATCCATTCCTAATGTTGCCAGTGCTGTCCGCGCTCAGTAAGGGTCCGTCCTGCCCATTGCTTTTGATTGGTCCATTCAGGATGGCCAAGTTGAGGCCGTAAGACTTCTGCTAACCAGCATAGCATAGAGGCAGAGCCTCAGAAAACAGCAGGTAAGCCCCTGGATCCACATACCCAGTGTCAGTCTATGCTAACCAGCATAGCATAGAGGCAGAGCCTCAGAAACCAGCAGGTAAGCCCCTGGATCCACATACCCAGTGTTAGTCTATGCTAACCAGCATAGCATAGAGGCAGAGCCTCAGAAAACAGCAGGTAAGCCCCTGGATCCACATACCCAGTGTCAGTCTATGCTAACCAGCATAGCATAGAGGCAGAGCCTCAGAAACCAGCAGGTAAGCCCCTGGATCCACATACCCAGTGTCAGTCTATGCTAACCAGCATAGCATAGAAGCAGAGCCTCAGAAACCAGCAGGTAAGCCCCTGGATCCGCATACCCAGTGTCAGTCTATGCTAACCAGCATAGCACAGAAGCAGAGCTTCAGAAAACAGCAGGTAAGCCCCTGGATCCACATACCCAGTATCAGTCTATGCTAACCAGCATAGCATAGAAGCAGAGCCTCAGAAAACAGCAGGTAAGCCCCTGGATCCACATACCCAGTGTCAGTCTATGCTAACCAGCATAGCATAGAAGCAGAGCCTCAGAAAACAGCAGGTAAGCCCCTGGATCCACATACCCAGTGTCAGTCTATGCTAACCAGCATAGCATAGAAGCAGAGCCTCAGAAACCAGCAGGTAAGCCCCTGGATCCACATACCCAATGTCAGTCTATGCTAACCAGCATAGCATAGAAGCAGAGCCTCAGAAAACAGCAGGTAAGCCTCTGGATCCACATACCCAGTGTCAGTCTATGCTAACCAGCATAGCATAGAAGCAGAGCCTCAGAAAACAGCAGGTAAGCCCCTGGATCCACATGTTCAGTGTCAGTCTATGCTAACAGCATAGCATAGAAGCAGAGCCTCAGAAAACAGCAGCAGGTAAGCTCCCTGGATCCACATACCCAGTGTCAGTCTATGCTAAATTCAGCATAGCATAGAAGCAGAGCCTCAGAAAATGGCAGGTAAGCCCCTGGATCCACATACCTAGTGTCAGTCTATGCTAACCAGCATAGCATAGAAGCAGAGCCTCAGAAAACAGCAGGTAAGCCCCTGGATCCACATACCCAGTGTCAGTCTATGCTAACCAGCATAGCATAGAAGCAGAGCCTCAGAAACCAGCAGGTAAGCCCTTGGATCCAGCTGCGCCTGAAGTAACCTGCATGCTTAGACTGTCCAGATACATAAGCTGATCATTTTTCTATAAAGACAGTTTGAGCTAACTTTCTGTTATGTGCAATTGAAGGAATCCTTCAATAGATATTCACTCATTTATTCAGTAATTCATTTAACTATTCAGTGAATGCCTGATAGGCAGGCACTGGGGACAGAGAAATGACTATGTGTCTGTCCTCAAGGAGTCTGCATTCCAATAGGGAAGGTGGATATGCACATAAATCACTGCAGTTCGATACAGCATAGTATTTAAGATATGGTGAGGGCTACCTGGAACCACCTCAGAATATGATGGTCTAAAGGCAAGCCTGAAAATCAATAAACAGCATCCAGATAGGCTGAAAAAGGTGGTCCTTCCCCACACCCAGGAAACCTGCCCTCCTGACACTGCCCGTCTGCTTCTCACCTGATCCCTTTGAAATAGAAAGCGAGCCCAAAGTTTGGGGTTCTAGTCCGACCTCTGACACTTGGCCGTGCATTCTTAACAGAATGACCTCCCCTCTCTGAGCTCAATGTTCCCATCTATAAAAGAAGCACTTTGCTGGATGCTAGTGGAACTCCATTAGTATGTCAAGCTTTCACGTACTATATCCTTAATGTCTAGCCAATTAACTGCAATGCAGGTCTCATCAAAATGTACAGAATGACTGTGGCAGAAACCACTAGTTTTCCCCTTACACCTTGTGGGGGAAAATTGAAGTTCCTATGGCCAGGATCCTCCCTTGAACCTCAACTACTTGGTGATGTAGGCCTGCTACTAGGCTACTGCTTCCACACACGCAGGCAATAAGCTATTATTGACCGAGTCACTATATAAAGAG
>JAVSCE010010705.1:0-29527 GCA_032199065.1 Smutsia gigantea | reverse complement strand
GACATGATTTTGTGTCATTAAAGGTATTTTATTTATTGCTTCTGAAATTGTAGTCATATCATGAAATTTGTTTGTTGATTCTTGAAGGAAAGGTGAACATCTTGACAACATCTTTGGGTTAAGTAAGATAAAAATTAAGTCTGCTATTGACTTAAAAAGTTACTGTTATTGAAAATGTGTAGTTTCCATTTATAAAAACATACCAACACTCCTCATACAAATTTTGGATGGTGGGACAAGGTTATTGACTTTGTAGAATTTGTACTTTAGAGGATTCATTGGAACTGATGTTTAAGAGTTGTTTAGGAAGTCTTGATAATGAATGAATTCAACAGAAGACTTCAGAGGCAGTACAAATTCCAGTTTCCAAGTAATTTTATGTAAATTGAGGCATATTTGCCTACACTGGAACATGAATAAATCTTTGGATGTTTTCTTTAAGGACCAGAGTTTGGGAAAAGGAAATGTCACAGGAATTAGAAGAATTTGAAAAGCTCTGAGAGCACTTGCTTTTTTTCTTCAATGAGCAGAGCATGAATGTGGTATCCAAATGCCGGCACAGGGATGTGTCGGTTGCCATGAAAAGAGTTCCTAAAATTTTAAGCAAATCCATGTAAATTGTCAGAGCATATCTTAGTCATTCTATAGAGGGCTATGATTAATCAGTCTCATTTCTCAACTTTTTTTTTCAAAAGTTCTCGCTATGAATATTTATGCCTAGACTTCATTGACTGACTGAATTTCCACTCTGTTGGAATTATGCATCCCCACAGTGCACCCAAGAAAGGTGAGTAGTTAGAGGTGAGGAAAGAGATTTCCTGACCTTTTAGAAATAGCAAGCTACACTGGATCAAGTACAGCCTGAGTGGGGTTACTTGTGGGTTGTGGAGTGTAATTACCTCAAAATTATCTCAGTGAAACAATTAGTGTGCAATAGATTCAGTGCCAGATCTGCCGTTGTTCTGAACTTTGGTTAAAGCATCTCACTCCGTCCTGAAATTGGGCAATTTATGATTCTTATGGTCGGTGCTATGGAGGGACTCAACATATTCCTGCTTCTGAGTGCAGACTTATTTATAGCTGGAGCTTGTCAAATGAGTCATAAAGGCAAAGGTGCTAGACTTGATGTGGTGAAGGCATTTCCTTGGTGAAAGAGCATTCACGAGACTAGGTTTCCAAGCCATCAGATGCCAGACAATATCGAAGCCCGCTCGCATTACCATCTTCAAGAGCTCAGGCTGAAAGCACTGGACTTCTGGCTCACAGTCACCCACAGCTGGTTCTTCTTAACACTGAACTTTTGGCAAAAGGAACTCAAACTTGAACACACTGCAAAAGTGTATATTTTTGGAAGTCATTTCCATGTCCTCTTTGCATTTTTACAAAACTGCCTCAAGTGGAAGGAGCAGTTTTATTTCATCTCATTTATGGTTCTGACAAAATTTAGAAGGTATTTCTCAGGCTAAGCTACCATCTAAATCTCAAGGATGGGTTAGTCATGGGCAGAGTGTTGTCATGGCTGTTGTTTAAAGGAAAGTTTTAAATTTTCCTTTAAAGAAACTTAGAAGCAACTATTTTATGTACAGTTAAGTAAGTACAAAGCATGTGAGAAATCACAGGGAATGGGATTATTTTTCCAAAATTCTTTTTTCTAAATTGATTACATGCTCGATAGCTTTGTGGTGTGTGTGCAGTTAGCATAAAGTGACCGTACCAAGGGAAGTCAGATTTATACTTGATAAGAGCAACCATTTCTTTTACTCAGTAGAGGGAAAACAGTCTTTGTCTTACATAGTAAACAGATACATGCTGATACATAAAAAAGAGCTACTTATTCTGCAACTTGAATGGAAATCAAGTAATAACAAAAAAAAAGATCACCCAAAAAGATATTTGAACAATTGTAAATGTTTATAGTTCTTGAATAAAAAAAGAGCATAACATTATAAAATACATTTTTATTTGTTTTTACTATCTATACCAATGTAGTGAATAAAACAACCTGAATATACTACAAAATAAGCAAGAGTAGGGAAGAACAATGGCTCAAATGAGCATTATTTACTGGGAAAGCCATTTGTTGATGCTTACTAAATACCAAGTACGGCGTTAAGAATTTCATATACCTTAACCCAGGAATTTATTTTATACAGCCATCTTTCCAAGTGAGTAATACTATCCCAGTTCCTAGATGTCTGCCTGCGCCTCAGAGAAATCAAGATACTCAGAAACGCCACACAGCGAAACAGTAATAGGGCTAAAACATGAACTTAGGTTTGATTCCAAAGTTACAGCTTCTTTTCACCACCTCATTTAGTGAGCAGCTTTCTGTTAGCATTTTCTGGCATCGTCTGTTAACATTCTTTATGAGAGTGCTGTAACTTTCAGCCTATACCAAATAAAAAGTGGAAGATACTGATAAAATTTAAGAGTTATTCATGAGAAGAGAGGAATGGTCGTATCATATTCTTTGGGGGGGATGGTCATATTTATAGGCTCAATTCGCCTTAATGTTTAATATTAATCACTGAGACTAACTCAACATGACTCAAGCATTAGTCTGAAGTTTTCTCAATTTTTTCTTTGCTTTCACCCAAGATTGCCTTAAGTGAAGGGTGCAGCTTTACTTCTTTTTTTTGTTTGTTTCTGGCAAAATTTAAATAAGATTTCTCAGGCTAAGCTATTGTCTAAAGAAACTCAAAGATAAATGGCATACTGATATGCAATTGCAATCTTTATACATTGTTGCTTTTTTGTTAGATAAGACTATGGCTTGTGTTTATAAGTTATGAATTTTCCCGCAAAATTTTCTGCTTTTTAAAAAAAATTGTGTAGCAACACAGTGCGGTAGTATGGGAACTTGAAGCAGAAAGATGCTATAGGCCCTGGTTTATGCCCATTTTAGTTGGGTCGGCCCCTTGGTGTCTCCAGGCCTCCCTTCTCCCACCTGTCATCAGGATGATCTAGAACACCTCGCTCAACTCTAAGTTCCATCACTGCCAGAAAAACGTTATTTTTGGAAAATGTATTTGTGCATCTATATAACCCAAAATGTTTTCATAAATTATAACTGAAAGCCTAACCACTTAAGGTTAGACTCTTTCATTATGCAGAGTCTATTACTATTATTTTTATTCTTTAATGAACTTTAATGAGATGTAATACTTAAATTCAGCACCAGTTTGTGAATGTTTTCAGAATGATTTTTATTTAGACAAACTGAATTAGGAATATCTATTCAGCACAGTGCTCTTCCGCAACAAGCATTGCTTTAAAAAAATAATTTCAAGGCTTTTCTGAGGTTGGCAGGCTCATTATGTTGATATTATAAGTCCCACCTACATGAGGAATTAAAACACATCTTCTCAGTATGAGATGTTGACACTTCCTCAGTTCCCAACTTCTAAATAACTTCAGATTTCATTTTGTTTAGAGTCACTTTCTGGTGATCTCACCCAGTCTTATTTATGCCATTTATAATGCTGATGATTCCCACATTTTTGTCTCTAGACCAAACCTTTCTCCTGACCTTAAACTGCCTCACTGACATCTGTCTACTAGACAGACCTCTTTACTTGTATGCTGGTTATGGGTTGAACCATCCCCTCAAAAAGACGTGTGGAAGTCCAAAGCCCCAGTACCTTTGGATGTGACCTTATTTGGAAATAGGGTCTTTACGAAGGTAATCAAGTTAAAATGAGATCATTAGGGTTGATTCTAATCCAGTATGACTGTTATCCTCATGCAAAGGGGAAATTTAGGCAGAGATAGATACACAGAGATGATGTGAAGACAAACAGGGAAAAGACAGCTATGTGATTTGAATGATGCATCTACAAGCCAAGGAACATGAAGGATCGTTGGCATACACCAGAAGCTAGAAGAGGCAATGAAGGATTCCCTCTTAGGGCCATCACAGAGAGCACGCCAAAGCCTTGGGTTCAGACTTCCGGCCTCTGTATCTGTGAGACAATACATTTCTTTTGTTTTAAGCCACCCTGGGTTGTTTTTTTTTTTTGTACTTTATACAGCAGCCTTGGAAAACTAATAGGTGCCTAAGAAGCATGCCCAGCTTAATAAGTCCCAGGTAGGGCTCTTGCCCCCTCACTTCTTTCCTGCTACTTTTCCCCTTATCTGTCCAAGGGGACTCCATTTTACCACTTTTTTGGACAGAACACCACAGAGCCGTCCTTGATTCCTATTTTCCTCTCATTCTCCTCATGAAATCTAACCTCAAAATACAGATACCAGAATCTAAGATACCATTAATTGTGATGTACATGACTGCAGTATTCATCTGTTAGAAAGAAAAACTCTGGCAATCTTATGACTCAATGGTATTGATTAGAATTTTTATTTTATACTTATTTAAAGATCTCCAGACTCATGTAGATTTTTTAAATATCCTCCTTGCCATACAGCAAAAAGAAAATGTATGTGATATAAGTTGGTTCAGGTTTCCAACAATATTATCAATTTCAGAATGCATTTTCTTAATTGCTTTGGCTTAGTGTCATACCAGTATATATTTCTCTACAAAACATCATCCATGCTGCCATTAAGAGTAGTAGGGATGCAATGCTCCAAAAATTCCTGTGGATTTTAAACAGAAGCTGAAAAGCTTCCATTGACTTGTTGCACAATTAAGGGAGAATAAAAACTCCAAATCAAGTGTGTACGTGCACAAATAAATGCCAGCTGCATCCCTATGCCTAAGTGATGGTAAGGGGCCATCGATCATAAGGTGCATCCAATTTCAGAGGCATTTAAATGTTTAAAAAAAAGAGAAGAAACTTTAGGGCCAAATTATACATATGTTCTATCACTGTCCTCCTGATTCAAGCCACCATCATCTCTCCCCTGCCTGCTTTTGGACCCTTCTAATGAGTTTCGCTTTTTCTCTACTATTATTTCACCACCATAATCTATTCTCCACATAGCAGGCCATATGATTCTTTTACAGTGCAAATCCATTTCCTTGAACCCATCAAGCACAATTTTAACTCAGGGCCTTTGCACTTGTTAGTCCCTTTTCCTGAAATGCTCTTGTCTCAGACATCCATGTGGCTCACCTCCTTGCCTCTTCTAAGTGCTTAAATGTTGCCTTCCCAGGGAACCCTTTTTATTTTTCAGTGAGGCCTTTCTTGACCATATTATTAAAAATTCCTCTACATCCTCTGTTTCCTTGCTTTCATTTTCTCCATAGCATTTATTATATCAATATTTAAATAAATGTTATATACATACATATACAAATATAAATACTTACTATATGGTTATGTATTTATATGTTGTATTGTACCATACTGTATTCTACTCTATAAATATCCATCAATAGAGAAATAGAGTGAGAAATAAATAGTTACATAGATATGCAGATATGTAGACAGATGTTTATTTCTGTATTGCATCTTCCCACTACAGATTAAACTCCAAAAGGACAAGGACACTGTCTCTCTTTGTTCTCCATGCCCCTAACACTGACTTGCACATAAACAATACTTAGTAAACATAGGCTGAATGAAAAAAATGTAATAAGAATGGGTTAAGTGTAGTGAAATAACTAACCAAATTTCCAGAGTGTGATGAGTAGGGAGAGAGACACTAGGCATCTCCCTGGATGTGAACTCTGTTCAAATGGTGACCATGCTACAGTCCTAGGAGGCAAAACAGGATGACCGTAAAAGCAAACATCACCACCTGCTCTTCCCTGGGCCTATTAGACTTCAAGAACTTAGGGGAAAAACAGAAATGAATGCAACTGCTTCTGGATACACTGGATTTCTTGCATGGTGTTCAGAATGAAAGACGGATGGGGTGTCATCATTCAGAGCCCTCTGGGCGACTGGAATCCTGTCAGTCTCCCAGTGCATGCCAAGTATCAACTTTTCCTGGAAAACTTCTTTGGCCCTCCCAGCTCTTTTTAGATTCCCGTAAGCTAAAGAATAACACCAATGCCCACTTGTTTCTATTACTTCTCCACATGCAAATCTTTCTTCCCATCAACACTGCCCATTTCTGAAGAGCAAGAACCTCAACTCCCATTTGTAGAGTATCTTTCACAGACCCTAGCATAGAGCTATATCCATTTGGAAAGAAAGAAAGTTGCAGGAAAAGTGTTATGTATGAACACTTAATGAGGGTGTCAATTAAACAGGGATAGTCTCCACAGGGGTGAGCATTACCTAGGGCATTTGAAAGTTTACTTGCCAAGAATCTCATTGGATAGGAGGTCATAAGCCCTATGGAGGAAATAGTGTATGTCAGTCAAATTACTTTGTGGAAAGCTAAGTCTGTCCACATTTATCTGCCATTTAGGGAGTTGAGTAAAAGTAAAGGACCAGCCCTCAGCTCACTTACACTCAGAGGTACTCTGTAGGAAGTTGTAGTTTATGGTTATGGAGTAAAGGTGGGTAAGTGTGTACCATGAAATTACAGTTTTCCTTTTTGTTGTTGTTTGTAGCTGATTGTCCGTCACAGGCAGAGCCAGCTTCATCTGGACAAAAATATCAACCTTAATTCTGGCTCCAATGAACTTCTCTTTTGCTTTCAGGCTATATTCACTTAGAGAAATTTTCTGAAGTCCTTCCTGGAAGAAGCATCTATTAGCAGCCACTGACATTTAAGGCAATTTGAGTCATTATAAAAATGAAACTTAAGTGATACATGTTATTTAAGTTTCATTTTCCACTCTTAGTTCTTTATTTTTATCTTGCTATTTCACATTTTACCCACTTTTTAAAGTAAAAATAATATTGAAATTTGAAGAAATGATAAACATAAATGAAATATATAAAGGAGTTATTTGAGAGTCCTTTCTGGCTTGAACCTTCCTACACAATTTCTTCTTTTGCTATGCAACCATACATTTATCGGATGTTCAGGGGTTGTACTGAATGGAGATCATCAACTTAAATAATTAATATCCTCATAAAGTGATTGGATGATTTGTGATAAGAAAAGACAACATTGTTTCAGTGGTTCAGCTGCCCTGTAATTGAATGCAGGATTAATGTGATCTTTGGAAAGGGAAATTAGTAGCTATTGCTTTATTGTTTAAAAATAAGAACTGGGTGTACCATCTTTGCAAGATGGGCAGTATCTCTGTTGCACAACTGCAGGGAACATTATTCACATTTTTAAAATGTTAATAGCATTCCCGGAGCAGTTGCCTCCTGATATTTACATTGACATCACTTTGAGTGGTGCCTCCAAAGTACTGCTGCCCTGAGGAATCCTGGGGTGGGTTTGAAGAGTCAGCTAGAGAGAATTGGAAGGGGAAAGTCTTCTAGTCATCCTGGTTAATTCTACAGATAGTTCTCACAGATGCTACCCTCAAGTCAATGATTCTTGCTTGTCATTCTAAAATAAACTAAAGACAAACGCAAATAATAAAATCATTAGATTCAAGATTGAATGGACGTGATAAAATTCTCTTACATGAATGTGGAGCAACTGGAATTCTCATACACTACTGATGAGAACATAAAATTATTCAAACGCTTCAGAAAACAGTTTGCCAGTTTCTTAAAAGTTCAACATATGCCTGCATATAACCTAGCCATGCATTTCCTAGGCATTTACCCAAGAGAAGTGAAAGCTTATGTTTAGATAAAAACTTATCCGTAAGTGTTCATAGCAGCTTCATTTGTAATGTGTAAAAACTGGGAACCCACGTGTCTATCATCAGGTGAAGGCAGGCTGGATTTGGCCAGCCCCAGGCCATCAACATACTGTACACTTAGCATACCACCTGGAAGAGGGGGCTGTGTGGACACATCTTTATTCTGGGACAAAAGTTACCAGCGGACAGTGTTGGTCCAGCTGGGAATGAGAAACTACAAAGGAGCATGAAGAAACTTTTGGAAGTGATGGATATGTTCATTGTTTTGATTATGGTAATAATTTCTCAAGTGACTGTATGTCAAAAATTATTGTATTATACATTTTGAATATGTACAGTTTACTTGGTCATTTATAGTTTAATAAAGTGGTTAAAACTTTATAAAAAGTATTTAATTAGAAAAGCAGTATATTCAATTCATTCAGTAAATACTGATTGCATTCTAACTATAGATCAGGTATTTTAAAAGTGAAATTTAGATATTTTATCTAGGTTGGTCATATATAAATATGAGTTGGAAGTTGAAGAAGCTAATAAGAGAAATACCTATGGAATAGGCATAGACTCTAGTGAGAAGGATCTATGCTCAAATCCCGGCTCCTCTACGTAACACCCGCGTGACCTTGAGAAAGCTAACTATCTTCTCTTAGCTTCCATCATCAGGTGAATGAATGTATAAATTGTGATATACTCATACAGTGGAATAATTTTATTCACTTTATCTGTAGGAGGAGAAAGTAGAATCAGCATAATGTTTACAAATCATGTACGTAAAGTGTCTTGCATAAAGCAGTCACTCCTTATATGAGATCAAGTATTAATAGTATTTCCTATAAATGAGAATGATGTTGTTGTTCTTAGACATGAGACTATAGAGGCCAAAACTAGGGAAAGAATACACAGTGAAAGATGCTGTGTGATCACCAGTCCCATCACACACCCAAATAGGCAGATTGCCATGGGAAAATGACCAAAAGACAAAAAAAAGACCCAGAGGTGCCATATGAGACATGGGTGAGGCTGCACACTGCTGTCATGGACAGGGAGGGAACTGCTTATCTGGGGGAGGAGACAAAGAATACATGTGTGTCAAGGGCGAGGGGACAAAGATGGCTACTTTGCTAGAAAGGATCATTCTTGGGCCACCAGTGCCCCAAGGAACAAAACCTTGGTTGCGGTTGTCTGCCTCACAATAAGATGTTTCTATAGATAAGGCAGGCCTGGATTTGGCCAGCTCCAGGACATCAACAGACCATACACTTAGCGTACTGCCTGAAAGACAGGGCCGTGTGGACACATGGTTATCCTGGGGCAAAAGGTTATAAGTGGGCAGTGCTTGCACCTACATATGTGAAATGCCTTGGATTTTTATATATGACGACAAGATTTGGTGACTAATTAGGTTTTAGAAGCACAGGAAAGGCATGTATCCAGTAACCAGGAGGGAGAATCAAGGTCTACAGGAAGAGGAGTAGTATAGTACAGACTGGTAGACATCCATGTAGAGAGGTCCTGAAAGTGGTTTTTGATGCAGGTCTGAGGTTGAGTCTTTAATATATCATTAAGAACTCAGATCCTGAGAGAAGATTAGTCAAGAGCTAGTCAGGAAACTGGCTTGCAAACTCAAATACAGAAAATTGGTTATGACAATATCGAAAGGGTTAAAAGAGCCAAAGGTGGTAGTTAGAGGGAGTTGCTGATAGCCAGACACTGGAAGTGGTTAATGTGTCTTGGCTGGAGTCTGCAAGGCTCACCAGCTTCTATGTTGCTGGAAAGGCTATCAAAGTTCAGTTCCGGACCCATCACTGAGCAGGGCTGGAGTCTCCGGGAAGGTGCTCCCCTGCCAGTACTGCTGAACACGGGAATCACCCAATCCTGCCTGCTACAACTGTGAATGACTGCCACCCTGCAGGAGCCAGGAGAAGGAGCTGCTTATATCCTTCTGCTTTCTCACTTCTCCCTGGTGCCTCTACTGACAGAACCAAACAGCAAGCTAGTTGGCAAGCAAACCCAGGAGAATAAATGTTTGCTGACTCCCAGCCCTGGCAGCACAGAAAAGAATGTAGAAGTGCAGGACTGAGAGGCGACAGGTAAATAACCAGCACAGTATCTACAGAACTAACTGCAGACAGAGAACAGGGGTGAAGGTGCAAATTGGCACAACAGAGAAAAGGAAGTGGTTAGAAAGAAGTGAATCAGAAAAATTGTGCTCTAGAACACTAATGAAGAGACAGTTCAGAAAGCAGCTAATTCAGTGGGGTCCAATGCTGGAGAGGGCGTGAGGCCTAAGAAGAGGCTGATGGATTTGACAATTGGTGGTCATAGTGACCTTGGAAATCTTGTGTTAGTTTCTCAACTATTGTAGGAGCAGATGACATATTTCAGAAAAACTTAAATTTCGGGGTATAAAATAGTGGGCATCAACTAGTCATTGCTGAAGTTTAGCAGAAAATGTGAAAAATCAGCTGACTTATACACCTTTCTCAGAAACCAGACCTTTCACAGAGTGACCAACTCCTCCCATTTATTTGCCCAGGACTTCCCGTATGTTAGCTTGGAAAACCCCTGGTCCTGGGAATCTTCCCCTGGAGGAACCTCCAGGGAGCCCCTGGACCTGAGCAGTTCCAGGCAAGCTGAGATGGCTGGTCACTGTGACCCTGGATGTCTTAGAGAATGTGCACAAATGAGCTATATTCAGGCTTCAACAAAGGATGCAGAGGAGTGTGCTACTTGAAAATACTAACATATTTCTAGAATAACCATTGTTGTATTCCCAGGTTCACTAACAGTGCAGTCATTCCACTTGACTCTTAATGTGATTCTTCTCTAGCGGGTCTCACCCTCTTTAGTCCATCTGCTAGCTGCAATGACATCCCAAGAGAAGTATTCTCCTACTTGGCTTTTCAAGCTCAACCTTTCCACGACACCCCAGTTAATTAATATCTGCCCTGTGTCAGCCTGGAGGAAAACGCATTGAGCTTGGAGATTTCCATTTTAACATTGAACCCCAGGAAGGAGCAAGGCAAATTTATACCAGTGGGTCTAATTGCTAGAAAGGTAATTCTGCAAAGATGGAAATCAGCTGAAAGATTAACACTGCTATACCAGCTTGAGTGCCCTGGCTAACAGAGAGAAAATAATGTTTCAATTAAATGAAGGGATTCTGAATTAGGTAGATTACTCAGGAGACTGGTAATGGAATACAGAGCCTTTCACCTCCAGGTCACAATTACTAATCTGGTCCAGGGCAGTTCTAGACCATAGTTTGGAGGGGCTGATGGCTCACCCCAACCCTTGCTGTCTGCAGAGCTTGATGAACTGGTCTCCCGAAGCATCTGCATCAGCCTCAGAGTTCACTGTAGTTCACTGAAGATGTAGGAGGAAGCAAAACTGCCCCTTTGGAAAGGAGGGGCTGGCCATGAGGATCGCTAAGCACTAAGGCAGACCATGGAACCTGCTACAAGGAAATTGGGATGGGGAAAGTGATTCAAAGTGGGAGCCACACAGAAGACGGAAATCATATTACAACTCCGTATGAGGGAGTTAACTGTTCACCTGAGTTTAGAGTTGGGCTGGAAGTGGAAGTTATGATCAAGGGTTTGTTCTGTATGTGTATTTGGAGGGGATGGCAGGAGAGAAGAGAGATTTGCATTCCAAGTAAAAAGTTGGAGGTCAGAACTTGATGAACAAACCTGAGTCAAGAAACCACTTGTTATCACCCACGTTTGAAGATGTCTCAGGTCTTATCTTATTCCACAAAATATTACCACAGACAGATAAATTCTGATACAAGGAGATTTGCTTAATTCCCTATGCCAGTGTAATAAAACTCTTCCCTCATAATGGAACCCATATGTCAGCTGGCATTTCCCAGTCCAGATAAGGTTGTCTCAGACTTTACATTCCATACCTTGTGGGAGTCCAAAGGGATCCCCAAGATTTCTGCAAATCCCAGAGGTTGTGTTCTCATGGCTGCCTCTGTATCTAAATTCCCCCTTTTCATGAACAAGTTCAGAGTATGAGTTATCTTGGCCTTCTGGGCCTACTGCTGTGTCCAACAGAAACTAAATGAGAAACTCAGCTGCTTCCTCCTTCTCCACAATCACTGTATTATCCCAAGATATGCACATCACAGGCATTTCATTGAAAATGAGCTGCGGGGTATGGAGGGAAGAAGAATGCTTCTATCAGAGCACCACGGACCACAGATGGGCAGTCCCCCACCTTATAAGTCTCAGAACACTTCACCACCTTAATTTCTTTTTCCTACCCACTACAACCCTACATCAAAGAATTATTTTAGTAATAGCCCAAGACAAGGACCTTCCCAGTTAAGTTCATTTCTTAAAATATAAAACAGAAACATGGGCCTGTAGTAGTGTCCAAATGTACATTCGCAAATGGACTTCCCCCAGTTTAGAAGTCCTAGCCAGAATTTTGGCACCTTGATGAAGAATTGCAACATGAACTACTTCCAGAGCAGGAATGGGCTGTGGCCATGTTAATACACATGAACAGCCCCCTGGTAACTCTAAATTGATGAATGAAACCTTTAATACAGACAGTTGGGAAAATTTAGCATGAGAGAGACTGCTTTTAGAGTCTGAGTGCCTTGGAATGTGTTTCTGCTGGTGGAGAAACAAAAGATTTGTTATCGAACTATAGAAGGTAGGTTTTGCTTACCAGCTGCTAGAAAAAAATCTGTAAGCTTAAAAGCTGTTTTCTGGAAGTGTACCTGTAACAAGTTTAAAGCTTTTCACTTTGCTTTTAAATGGTATAGCAATGGACCCTTTAAGCTTGAGATACTCCTTACATACCTTAGTTCTTATCTAATTCAAACCCTCACTTTATAGAAAAGGAAACAGAACCCTGAGAGTTTGGTGGCCCTGGGGTAGGGAAAGGGAGCTTTTCTCCTTGTCTGCTCATGTTACTCTACCCTGGATCTCATACATTAATGCTTATAGATTTATAAGAGCAAAAATGATTTATGAATCCTAGGGAATGACAATATGGAGAATTTTTTTTAAACATACGTTTAAGCGTTCTGTGTCCTTGATTTGATGGGAGAGGTAAGAGAGCAGGGGAAAGTTAACCTATAGATCATCAGGATCATCCAGCTGGGCATATAAGACAGCTTTTCATTATCTGGGTACTTTGGAGTAGCTGGGATATTTTTATTCTGGTAATGGAGAGATAGATATGGCCTCTGGGAACAGTTCTTGGAAATTGTACTTTCTCCAGATGCTCAGTTTGGGTGTGGGACAGATTGGCTTCAAGGCCAAGAGCAACAAACATTACCACAGGCCCACTGGTCAGAAAGCTGAGGATCTTCAAAGGTCTGGAGGCTTGCCATGAGGCCCTTGGGTTTTTGTCATCAGTCTATATAGAAACCTTAAAATTTTTTGGACAGCAATAGCTGTCAAAGCTGATGGTCGATAGAGCCTGTTCGGGGGGAATGAGCCATGGCTGGTGAGCTCTGGAGGTTAACACTCGTCTCTGGGGCCTCACTCCATCAGGCTGCAAAGCAGACATTTAGTGAGATGGTCCCTAGTACTCAGTGGGAGAGTCCTTCTGCCCTGGTCTGCTATATTTACTGGCAGAAACTGGCTGAACAGAAAGTAATACATATTCTGTTCCTAATGATTGGTTATTTCCACAAAGCCATCCAATATTAATTTTTATTGAGTGAATATTTTCAAAATCACACTTGGAAATCACAAATGTGGAGGTGGGGGAAGGTGAGGAAGTCAAGACATCAGGAATTTATTATATTGGCAAATACAAATACCAACATCAGCAATAGACAGGCATTAAGGGTCCACATATTGGAAATGCAGATGTAGTATGGAGAGTGTAGACAGTTCATACCCACATCTCTAGCAAGGCTGTGGAGAAATAGATTATACGCAAGTCCATAAGAAGTAGACTCTATGTGCAGCAAAATATGCACTCACAAAATACACCACTGTAATGTCAGAAAATGCCAACAAATAATTGCTCTTTCTTGCCTGCCTCATATGCAACAAATGCCCACTCACAGTATGTAGACACTTGTCTTCATTTGGGAAGATCTGAATTCCAGAATTTGTTTTAAAATGCTGTTTTGCTTTTAAGAATGTACTTATCTATTTCGGGAAGCTTATTTGTAGTTTGAATTTCAAAAGTAAATTGCTCACCCTTGAACATGAATTTATTTGATTCTATTATAGCATCCATTTTATAGTCTAAATTCTTGATATACTTTTCAGTGATATAAAAATAAGTCTCAGCCTATTTCCTAGCCAAAGATAGATCGATACCACTGTTTTCTGCTCTCCTTTGGGACTTTCATTGATGATTTTTGTCTTTCTGGCTTTCTTTCTTTCTGCTCTTTCTTTCTCTCTTTCTTTCCTTCTTTCTCTCTTTCTTTCTTTCTTTCTTTCTTTTTTGTTTTTGAGAAGCACCTTAAAATTGAATAAAGATGAATTAAAAGTTGAAGAATGTCAAAGTCAACTATGGATTGACTGGAAACAACAGACAATTGAAGATTTGGTAGATGAGATGTAATAGGTGTTCTCCCTCCCAAAGAGCATGTGTTTTTTCCAATTGTTTCCAATATGAAGAAGGCTCAACTTTTATATAAGTCACTTATTTTACAGGCAGGACCATCAGCTAATCCAAAGAATTAGCTTTAGCTTGCATCATTGTCAAATCACCATAAATGTTCCCCTGATAAGAGGGAAATAGTCCTGCTGAATTGGTCAGAAGGAGAGGCTGATTCATGATTAGCACTTGGTCTGATTCAATGACCAAGTATATTAAACGTTGGGACCCAGATGGCTGCAGCAGTGAATGCCCAATAAACAAAACGGTTGTATTAATACTCTTAGGCTGTTTCGTTGAACTCATCACCAAAAGCCTTTGGAGAAAAGACCACTGCCTGCTAAGGCTTGCAAATGTTAGCACATGTGTGTGTACACTTTGTTCAATGGGTTCACCTACAACAGAGCTTCTGTTTTGTGTACATAGAATATATTTTCATTCGTCTCCAAGTTCAGAGGTGTTGGAAAGAGTGTGGGCTGAGACCGAGACGATCAGCATGCAGTGTGGCCCCGTCAGTAGCTGGTTGTGTGTCACAGGTTTAGTAGAATATGCGTCTCCAGGAGTTGTGTCCATGACACAACTACTAGGAGAGAGAAGGCGTTGGTGCCTGGGATGTAAAAGCTTTTGATTTCCCTTTTTGGCTCTTGGTTTATCAAAAAAAATGTTTATCATCCTGAACCCTCCCATGTGCCTATCTTTCTCAATTTTGCCACCCTCAAATCTTTCCTTTGCATCTATAAACACAGAATTCTAAAGTGATAGGCTTTCAGGATATATTGCACTAATACATCATCAGCATTGTCATTATGCTGTATTAACACACTGCATCATCATAGACCTGTCAGAGTCATGATTAATGACTCAAAATGTGTTGTGATATAGTAAGGCATCGGGGAACCCATTGACTGAACACTTGTTTATTTTTACACTTAAGGACTTTGAAAGTAAGCTTCAGACTACTTTTCCTCAAAGAATGTCTAGGGGAAGACTTTGAAAAGAGGACTCCATTTAAAAACACTGGAGGGGCCAGTGGGTCACACTTAAGATATAAAGGTTTATGTTTTCCCAGACCACTTTAAGTTCAGAATCAAACTTCCACACTCCAAGTCATTTGGCTCCTGCTGGAATAATCTAGCCTTTTCCATGTCTTTCCACCCCTCTATTTAGAACTCCCTTAATAGTTAAGTGTGCAAGGTGTGGTAGGAACGGATACATTAGAGACTTTCTTTTACTGCCAAAAGTAATAAGGATAGTGTTAAATTTTATGAGCGTCATAAATGTGATTATGCAGGGAAAGTTTGCTTGCAGGTAGCTGGGTGCTGGCATTACACATTTTCTCTTTCTGAGCCTTAAGTTCTTTCCTAACGACCTCAACATAGTATTAAGCCTATATTGTATGGATACTATTGAGCAAAGCACAAAGAGAAAGTCAAAAGATGTGGAGCCGTTTCAGAGAAAGAAAAAAAAGGTGAAAGTGGAGAATTAGCGCAAGCTGAATAGCAATATTCTATCATTCAAATTACAGTATCTCCATGGAAATAATTGAGATGGAAGATGATTCATTAGGAAAATCTCAAAAATGTGAGTCATGGGGCAAAGTTGGAAGGACAGACATTAGGGAGATGAGATGGATGTCAGACTGCTCCCCAACTCTAGAATAATTCTCTCCAGAATAAATCTTTCCTCTCTTGTTTAGGAGAGCCTGGTTTCTTAAGAACTGCAGCAATATTAAAGTTGGAGTCTGCACATTTGGGTCTACTCAGGTTCTTCCAGCCTCTGCAAAGCCCACCTCCACCTTTCAATTCGTCTAGTTAGCAACATTATCACTTACATAAATGACAAAAATCTGTTATGATCAGAAAGGCAGAAAGTACCTTTGGCCAAGTGTTCTTTTATTATCAGATCCAAGAACCTAGGACATAATTCCAGACTTGGCAGGTCAGAGCAAGTGTCACCTTAAAGATATCTGTTCAGTATGACACACTTCTTATTGCAAAAAATGCTTAATGTAATTACAGCCAGGCCTGGTTCTTCCAGGCTTAATTCATCCCCATGTCTGGGGAGCCGGAAATGTAACTAGTAAAGAATTCACTAACAGGAGAAACAGGGAATTTGCCAAGAGTTTGTTAATCTGAAAGTTTATTTTTTTATCCAAATATAAAGGGAGTTTGCAAACTGGTTCAGATTAACCAGGTCAAGTTGTATATTTTATTAACTTTAAAACATTTTTTAAAAATCCTTTTCACATTGGAGAAAAAAGTGCAAGGAGTTAGACAGGGGTGGTGGGGGTGAAGGGGGTTGTCTGCTTAATAAAAGTTCTAAGGAGAGATGTGTCAGCTGCTTAATTTCCACTTTCTGGTTTCTGCCAGAAACAGCTGCAAAATGTCTACTCTAACTCAAGTCTTTTTATGACTTCTACTAACTTCTTATTCAAAATGCCTTTTGTTGATTTTCTAAGGAATCTCATGACAGAGATCTCATGGAGAAAAGAAAAAAGCATATTTGAACACTTTGTGCCTCATGTACCACTACGGGTGAATCAAAATCTTCAAGATAATTGGTCATTGGCATTTCTGTTGGCCTACTGTACTTTCCTGAAAAACAAAATTACTTTGTTTCCTCAAATATAACCAGATTATAATCACTGAAACAGCTGCCATGATTAAAATCCATGAACGGGGGCCCCATTATCCCCAAGTTGACGTCTAAATGCAGTGGCATGCATTCAGATATCTTCATGAAGTGGCCTTTCTTCACCTTTCCACCTGCATCCCCCACCATTTCCATGCCTTAAATTCTAAATGCTTGCCATAAGAAGCTATTGACTGTCCCATACCTGACCAGCCTCTTTCTTGTCTCCACACCTTGTGAATACTCTTCTTTCATCCTTTCCTCAGCTTCTCCATATTTTGTCTGGCTCCTTCCTCATCCTCTAGGTCTCACACTGGGCATTACTTCTCCCAGGATGCTTTCCTCATCACCTCCAGACAGCGGCTAGCTGCCCCATGTGTGTGCTGTCATGTCAAAACTGTCCCGAATGACTGCTTATTTTCACAATACTGATCACACTGTAGTGGATCATCATGCTTGCCCTGTGTCCCTGACCAGACAATTGCCCCTTGAGGTTCAGACTGTATCTGAATCTTAGTTGTATCTCCCAGTACCTAGCAGGTGCCTGGAATATTCATCCCTCATATAAATATTTTTAAAATAAATGAGCACAAAGAATGACTATTATACTATGAATATTATACTCACTGCAAAACTTGCATTAAGCTACATGGATTTTTAAATATATTAAATTAGTTTAAACCCTTTACACATTAGCAAGATCCCTTGTCTTCATCCTAGCAAAAGCCTTGGACACAGCAAGTGCTCAGTAAGTACTAGACAACTGATTAATAATTAGAGGCTCTTTGTATGCAATGCAATAATTGACATCTTTGTTATGCAGAACCAGAGACCATGCCCAGCCTCATACCTCCCACACTTGCTTCTATTTGTGTCATATTGGAACTTTCTATTACTGAAACACTAAAGTTTCTTTTTTTCCCAGCTAAACCAACTTAGACATAGCCTCCTTGTGCATTTTCTGCCTTGATCAAAAATGGGCTCATCACAAAGGATTCTTTGGTCTAGTGCAGGGTATATTTTAAAAGACCACCCCACCTCCCCCACCGCTGCAAGAGACCCAGTGGCCTGAAATGTCTTATCAGTATTTTGCCATTTGAGTTTAGGGCTTTAATTCCATGAAAATAATAGCCCTCGGAAAAGAGGTGCCCGTTCTGCTTAGTCACCAAGACCCTGACATTGGAAACATCACTCCATCCTCTCTTGAAAGTTCTCAGGTGGATTTGTTTCTTGATTAAGACACTCAGCCCCTGAAAAACCAGTCAATGAATCCAGTAGCAGGTGGTTGTGTAGGCAAAGCCACGATTCACATCACTGACTGGCTGAGAGCAGAGTCTAAGGAAATGGAACTTGGGCTGGGCAAGATTTGACAGGAGGAATATTTTGGAAGAATGCTGGGATGACTGTCCCTCCTGACTATGGTTCTGTAGATGCCCATGAGCATCTGGGGAGGAGTCTGGGGGTACTGATGCCTAGAGTATAGTCAGACCTTCAAGGAATGGGAGGGAGAGAAGAACCAATACAAGGTACTCAAACTTTACAATTTTTCCTCCCAACTATGCTTTGACCATAGGTGGCATTTGGGGGCAGCAGTGCTAACCCTGGTAATCACCTTCGGTTAACCTGAGAGTATTGTAGCAGCTCAGTGGAGAGGGTAGGCTGGGCACGTGGGAAATAGATGGATTGAAGCTTCCTCTAGTAGTTAGGCAGTCTTGGATGGGTCAACTCAAGACTCAGTTTCTTCAACTGTAAAATAGCAATTGTGATTGCTTACCTTATAAACCATCCTGAGGATTAGAAGCCATGTATGCCTGGCACAGGACTAGTAAGTTTCCTTCCTTTCAGTAGGATTACAAAGCTTTTTCAGTTTGGCATTTCATTCTGAGATGCCATCACTGTTGGCCAATAGAATGCTCTCAGAGCCTTTTTATGTATCAGAAGAGAGGGAATAGGGCATATCCACAACTGAAACATCTTCAGTTTAAAATCAGCGCCATCTTTCCTATATCAAAGCCACTGGAAGAAATACGTGAAAATACAGCCAATCAGTTGTAAATTCTATCTCTAAATATCTGGATATTTAGCTGCAAGGGAGAAACAGCATATGACTTGATAACTCTTTCATTGTCATCCAGATGGCTTGGCCTTTTAGAGACAGAGTCATCTCTATAGAGACCAATGTCATTTTGAGTCTTCAGGTTTTCTGTCCTCATCAATCTAAATCATGGGCCAAGTTATTGACTCACTCTGTTCCCTAAGGAGGTCCAGGCATATCCCTATGTTAATATCCTAATGAGTCTTTCTGCTTTCTTTCAGAGCAGTGTTCTTACAAAAGATTTTAAACAAATTTAGATTTTGTTAAGCAGCAATTCATCTATTTTGCTAAATTCAGTTGGATTATTTTAAAATTTTCTGAGTGAAGGTATTTTTCATCAACATCACTGTTTCTAAACTCATCTTGTACTTTCTCAGCACGTTTGAAATGCCTCCTGCCAAGACACATATAGGATTGCCAACAGTCATATTTTTTAAGAGGGGAGGTCAGAGAGAATTGAATTGAAGACTTTCAGAGTTGAAGGACCCTCAGATTATTTAGCTCAATCCTTCATTTTACAGGTGAAGTTGAGACTGAAGGAGAAGAAATGATTTGCTCAAGGTCACACAAATAAGCTATGGGCTAGAACCCAGCTCTTCCAAGTTCAGTTTCCTTCCTGCTAAAACAGAAACCTGAAAGGTTTGAAAGAAGCAACAGCTAGCACAGTTATGATGGGCTATGGAAGGAAACTGAGACATGGATTACACCAAGGAACTGCTGACCTTAGTTTTGAAGAACATAGGTACGTTCATTCATAACTAATGGTGAGCTAGAAAAAGGAACATACTGGACACTTCTAGAATTCTTACAGTATCTTACTCTAACGTGGTGCTTTACAGTGAAGAGTGACCTTGTCCCCTAGAGGATATTTGGCCAATGTCTTAAGTTCTTGGTTGACAATTGGAGGAGGGATAACAGTGCTACTTGCATTTAACAAGTAGAGGCCAAAGATGATGCTAAACATCCTGAAGAGCACAGGACAGATCCCCACCCTCTGGCCCAAAATGTCTGTGGTGCCAAGGCTGAGAACACCTGGACTCAGAGTTCTCAACTTTATCAGAACGAACATCTACTTGCTATAACCCCTTTGCTATCATGGAATGAAATCCGTAAGAATTATTATCTATATCCATAACCAAATATAAAGGAGAAATAAAATTGCTTATAAGAAAATCACCTATAGTTCAGTATGTAAAATTCAGAGACAATTACTCTAGAAGATGCTTGCTGTACCTATTCCTGGATCATCACTAAAAATGCTACACATGGAGGCTGATGGAGACACACATGTCACAAACGATTTTGTAGCCAGTGACATAACTTTTTGAAATGATGAGCAAATCTTGGTAAAGTTTTGAACAAAATAAGGTAAAATCTCACTTATTTTAGTGTGAGTGTATGTTAAAACGATGCAAAAGATACTTGTGTTTATTGGTAAAACACAATAGCCGTCCATTGTGGGACAGTATCTAATAGTTGTGGGACATCCAGAAGTCCTGCCGGTCATGGCCAATCACTTATTCTGCAGGGCTTTCCAGCATATTGCAGGGAATGTAGCGTCCCTGACCCCCATCCACTAATTACCAGTAGCACACCCCAAATATTCTAACAATCTAAATTGCATACACATTTCTAAAATGACTTCAGAGAGGACAGCACTTCCCTCTTTCAGCTCCACTAACTTACACAATAATGTAAATGCATATATAATGTAAATAAGATGAATGATCAACTTGAGTATAAAGTAGCTTTTTTTGCAGTAAAAATGGAAATTGCTATATAGTCTCTTAGCTTGCCATCAGAATTCCTTTGGTAGGCCCTTCTTTGGTTTTAACAAAAAGCCAAATTGACTCTTAAAACTTTCTGTGCCCGTGTTCTTTTTCTTGCTTTCTTAAAAATAAAATCACATGGTACTTATTTCCCGATAATAATAAAATGGTGGTTTCTCCATTAACCGTTTTTTCCAAATATATTTTTTTCTCTGAAAATGTCTTTATTTTTAGATGAAAGAACTTCAGATTGATTAATTTCACAATGCTTAGTTATGGATATGAGATGCAAAACAAACAGCAACAACTAAACCATCCACTTTCTGAAAAAACTTCTTAACTCAGTGAAAACAGAGTAGTTTCTCTCCCATTAGAAGAGATGTGTGTGCGTTTTCTCAGTCCAGGGAAAAGCTGTATTTCCATGCCATAATAAGATTTTACAACAGCTTAACTTGAGCAGTTGATTAGCTTCTGTTTTCCAGGCCAAGGCATTGTTGAAAAACATCAAATTGTTATTGAGTCTCAAATTCTTAAATGATGTACAAATTGGGAGATTTAAGCTGGTGGAAGAAAATATTTTCCAGGTCTTTTACTTATTCTTGACTAGATGGCTTTAAGTCTTACTAAAAATAATAATTGACATCTTAAACCATGGCCCAACCTATATGTACGGTTGAAACTAGAGGTAGGGGGAGAGTGGATGAGCTCATGAAGTTTGTAGGTTATATCTACTCATAATACTTCACCTAGAGCCAAATCAATTTCATCTGCTTTATTTGTATGCTTCCACTTGTTTCAACAAAAGATTTCCCTATCTAAAAAACTTTGAGAACCATAGCCCTAAGGGAAATTAGGCAGCAGACGTAAAGAAATGTAATATGGGTCAAATTTCATCACAACAAATATTATTGTGACAAAAATCTCTATATAGCCAAAGATTTCTGAGCCCTAGGCAATAACCCATTTGTCTTAAGAATCAGGCAATACAACAAAGTAAAAGCATCTTGACAATCTTTTTATTATAATGGCCTTTGACCTATATTTCTTGCTTGGTGGAAGAATGAATCTTTAAGTTGGAATTCAGTTTTGCTACTTACCTCTAGGTATAACCATTTCCTTTTCAATCTGCTTGATATCTTCCAAATGTTCATAGTCAAATAAAAGACCTGGGTGGTTAAAGGGTGCACCTAGAAATGTGCTCCATACACCCTAAATGATTACTATTCAGTGTTGATTCCAAGAACAAGCGGGACAATAATCGCAGAAGGAATATTGAGTCCCAGGATGGTAGGGACAGCTGGATGCCACATAATGCCCAGTCTGTCTTTCTTCCTTGTTGTCCAGAACCCCCCTTTAACCTGAACATACTGGCATCCAACACATAGTTTACACTTCCCAGCTTCCCTTGATATTAAATGTATCTAATGAAATATAATAATGTGTGTGGGTTTTCAGAAAAGTTCACTTAAAAGTAACAGTCTTAACAGAGATGAGCTGCGCTCTTCCTATCCTAGAAGCTGATGACAATGGCTAGAACTTTCCCTGCCATCTGGGAAAATTAGTTGTCCTTGAGGATGGAAGCCACGTGTTGTGAAACAGAAAAATAGAAGAATTTTGAGTTTTTAATGATTTTGAAGAGCCACTAAACAACCCTGGGTTGCCTGTTTCTGAAATACTATTGCGTAAAAGAATAAATATCTGTGTGATTTATCCACTGAGGTTGGGATTCTGTTACAAGTACCCATATATAATTGATATATTATCCAATCCTAACAATATATCTTTCTTTCCTATACACTTTGGGATTATATTACTTCAATTTCTCTGTTCACTCAAAGTATAGTATGCATTTTTTTTATGTTCTAAGGCCTGTACTGGGGACTTAAAGTTTTAGTAATTCGGATAAAGATAAAACATACACCTTTCCTTCATGGAAATTTCCTTCATTTCAGTCATTTTAACAGGCAGCACAATATCCTTGTGGAGCTTAGAGGGCCACACTAGCAAGTGCCTTAAAATTCTAAAGCAGCTTTCCGTGTGTCAGTTTTATTTTTTTATTTTAATTTTTTTCAGCTTTATTGAGGTATCATTGATATGGTAAACACATTTTTAAGGGTATAATTTGATAAGGTTTGAAATATGTATACACCCATGAAACCATCATCATAATCATGGTAGTAAATACCATCATCTGTACACATTTCCTTGTGTCCTTGCAAATAATTTTCATCCACCCTTTCCACCTCCAACCCTATCATCAGGCAACCATTAATCTGCTTTCTTTCCCTATGTATTAGCTTACACTGAATATTTTTAGAGTTTTATATAAATGCGCTAGGTTTTTTATCAACTATTCTGATGGTAAAGCATGTGGCTATAAATCTGCATGTTTTGCTTAGTTTGGAGACCTAATCTGTTTCCCAAATTTCTAAGATGGCAAGCTGTTCTGTTATTGTTTGTTTTTTTCCATAATATATAGGACTTTATCTGAGGTTAGTTACATACAGATAAGAAAGAAGGAGTCCCTGATATTAACCCTTTCAATTAGAATCATGATCAATGATAAATATTTTTATTTGTAAGTATGGACGGATGCCAAAGTGAGACTTACACATATCGTATGATTGTTGGAACAGAGAAGTTACTAACAAGGATTTCCATTTAATCAGGATTCTTCCTTGCATTTATGTGTTTTAGGGCATAAAGAAAGAGAGAGAGCACACTCACATACACAACATTAACTTATTTAAGAATTTCACATATATGGACTTTTATGGTATCGTGTATTTTTCCTTAACGATCTCAACTTGTGTCTTTGACATACAAATTAACTCTTGGTTCAACTGATAAGAAGGCAAACATTTTGTAGTAATTAGGGGATACAATTTCCCAAGATATCTTTGAGAGCAGGTACTTTTTTTGAGGAAGGTTCATGTCTAAGGAATCCCTTATACTGAATGGACTTGACTCAAACTCATAAAAGATCCCATCTCATGCAAAGGGTGAATCAAGTTTAGAAAGCCTCTTTGTTAGCCACCACAGACCATCACCATGTGTGACCCCCACCCCCGTCCACACGTCCTGCTTCCTCCAGGTCATTAGCCACTGATGACTGCTGATGATGATGAGACTATGCCAAAGACAGTAGATGACTGGGAAAAAGTAAACTTGCAGAGTCCCTCCTCTGGAATATATTTATTTCCCTCCCTACTCTTGGACACCATTCTGAATTCCTCCAAGTGGTGGTGTGTAGATGTTTAGATAAGACTCCCATTTTGCCAGCAACACATTTGTTTTCTCCCTCCACTAAAGAAATCAAGTGTAGGTTGGCAACAGCTCATTGACTGTAAGAAGATAGGTCCCTGCAAATCAGGGCAAAGCCAAAACCATTAAGCCATCAGGTTTTGTGTTCTCATGTTTTATAGCACTCTCATCCACCAGCCAGGTGGGAGGCTTTCTGACACTCTTCTGACCTCTCAGGGGTAAGTAACTGGCACCTCAGCCCCATGCGTAGTGAGCACACATGGCTCTTTGTTCACTCTTTTGACAGGGCTGCCTGACCTTGTGTAGGGCTCATGTAGGAAACAGTTAGATGGTGTGATTTGAGGGGTACTGGGAGATCCTCTCCCTCCTCCCCTGCACCCTACCATCCGGCCACCATCTTACTAAATATTGCAGGTATCTCCCAGACCGCTGATACCTGATGGCCAAATCATCTTGAACTGTCAGCAGCACAAGGGAAATTCACACTGGGAATGTTGACTGTTAAATTAATGGGATGCTACTGATTAAGTGAAAATGTGCAGGTTATTACAGAATGCTGATTGCACCTCTTAAAGCTGTTGGTAGCCCCTAGAGGAGCAGTCATCCATTGCCACTTTTTTTTATTCTTTTAGAGTGCCTTACATTTAGAAAATGCTCAATAATTATTTGTTTACTTGTCAAAAAGAGATGTAGAAAGAATGCAGAAAAATGTAGAAACACTGACTGGTGAGCTCTTAGTATGCAAGACACGTAGGTACCTAAATATATCCTGACCGAATGAGCACCAATGTGATATCTACCCAAGTGAGCCATCTATTCTCTTCCAGAGAATTTCTAACCCTAATTCTCGTAGTGTTCATAGTATCTTTCGCGTTCCTTTTAGAGTTCAGAACAAACATCTCTGAATGTCTCTGGGCCCACGTGATCAAAATAACCTGATTCCTATTTGAAAAATACAGTAAGTTGCAGCTCACTGAGGAAAGACAATGGTGGAGTAGCAGGAGGGACAGCTGGGTAGGAATCGAGACTTGAGGGCAGTCTTGTCCCAGCTGTTGCTAATACCATTCGTGATGGTAGCCACACATTTATTGACCAAACAGGACCCTTCTGACTATGAAAGGAGGTGCTAAAAATACCTGAGCTAAAGCAACAGGTGTAAACCTGACCAATGAAGCCACAGGCACACTGTACAAACCTAGGCAAGTCAATTTCTCTCTGGGAATCTCAGTTTCATTATCTATAAAGTTGAGAGTAAGACAAGATGAACTGTGTGGTTTCTTAAACTCTAAAACATTTAATTTAAAGCCAATCTTTGTTTCTGATTCCTAACTTCTTATCTACATTTAAAATAGAAATGCATACTTTCTCTGTAACTCCCTTCTCTTACATCTCTACTTAATAGAAATTTCTGGCCACACAAAATTTTCTTGGAGGTCAATTTCAAGGGAGTCAGTCTTTCTAATAGTCTGTCTGTAAATGCACAGCAGCATTCAGCACTCCGGCAGAAATGCAGTTATCCAGAGGGAAGTGTGGACCACAGTTTCCATTTGCTCTTCCCTGAATGTGATCTTCCTTTTAATTATAGCAGGAAAGGAGTGATAGGAACAATAATGGAAGACCAGTGCAGCATATTTATTCTTCGTAGCTGAACTCAATTCTATTTCCTTGGACTCCAATTTTCTAGAGCTGCCTCATTTCCATTCATCAGCTAGCCTTCAAACACAAAGATGCATTAGACAGCTTTACCCTGAAATAGCCAGTAGTTTACATATGGCCCTTCTTCCCAGCCAACAAGAATAACAACTTATCACTTACACATGTGTTACTTCACTTGCTCTTCACATCCACTCTATGTGAGAACTGTATTAGATGACTCAGAGAGAACAAGTGACTTGTCTAAAGAGACACAGCTGGCAAGCTGCAGTCAAAACTGGAACCCAGTCCAATTTTATTATGCCATGCTCTGTCTCAGGAAATCCTATGATGAATAAGGTGAAAACATTAATAACACTTAGTAACTTGTCTTATAAAATATTTAAACTATTTTTTAAATACTAGAAATATGATAGTAAGGACGGCAAGAACAATATGGTCAGTTAGGGATTCAGGTATAACATTCTTCTCACGTAGCATTTAATGGTTCCTTCAACATGGCTATCCTTTATTCCCAGAGAAGAGGACATTGCAGAAAACTCTTTCTGAAAAAAATTGTGCAGGATATTGGAGCCAGCACTTGCAGATCATTCAGGGTTTTGTATCCTGATTCTTAAAAACCACATTTTTCATTTAGCCACATGTTAATGGACAGAAAAGGAAAGATTACTCAGTGTTTAATTGTAGATTTAAAAGGAACGTCCACAGAAGGCTTTCAATCTTTGAGCTTTTAAAGGACATTTTAAATACCCTATTTTAAAAATCATGAACAACTCAAGGGCTCTTACATGCTCATTAGGGAAAAGAAGGTTAAAGATTCTAAAGACTCACTGGAAAAACTGACCGGGCTATTTCTAAGTATCCTCTTGTTCCTTCTTACGGCTGCCAGTTAACCACCTCCCCAGAAAGACTCGGGATTGGGTTTCAAAATATAGGTGCTTTAAATAATCACTAAGTATGCCCACATCCATGCTAAATGCTGACGTTTCTGTTAAGTATTTCTTTTAAATACACAAATTTTTGAGTTCATCCAGACAGGTGCAGGGACGTATCATGTGCCAGAAAACTGTCAAAACTTTTGACAAAGAGTCAACAAATTGTGGCAATGTTTTTGGAAGAGCACAGGTCTTTGTGTGACATCAAGTCCAATGCCAAGGAAAATCACCAGCTCCATCTGCAGTAACTCATTAAAAAAAAAAAAAAACGACTAAAAAAGAATTCCCATCTTTCCGCAGATGTCATTTGCCTTGCCAAGAAATTTAGTCATGTAAACCATTACTATGCCTGACTTAGCCTTAAAAGCCCCTGGACCTAATAAGTGATCAAGGTGTGGGAACCACAACCTAAATTCTGGTTTCAAAGCTGAGTTAAGAGGTTATGACAAATGCAAGTAATCTTCGCCAAAGAACAATGAAGCCACAAAAGAAACTGGAGTCACAAGAGGGAACATATCAGTGCTTTCTTGAAGAGTCACAACTGGAAAGAGGATACTAGAATAACTGTTGAAAGTGTAGCTGGAACGTTAAATTCACTACACACGGGGAAGTAATCCCTCTTACATGGTGTGCTTGGTTTATGGACTGATTTTGACATTGTTTTGTACTTTTTTCAGCTTCAAGTAATAGGTTACCAGGAACAGAAACAGATATGCTCAAAGATCACGGGGGAGTTTCATGCTTATCAGTCAGCTAATATTTACTACAGACTCAATAGAGGCAAGGTTCTCTGCTAGGAATCAGGATTTTTAATCACGTAACACAATTGCAATAACAACAACTGTGGTGTGACCTCTGCTGTTCAGAGTCCATTTCTTAGTTGAGGGAGGTCATATATCAACACCTACCAAAATAAACAGTTCAAGGTAATAAAAGAAGCACCCAGTGGAATAGATACATAATAACTGTTGGAGGAATTCAGATAAGGAAGAGGTCATTTCAGAAAGGAGTGATCAAGAAAATCTTTAGGTAAGAGGAAAGATTGAAAATGTGCTCTGGAGACTAGCCAAGGGGTAGAATTTCTGGCAAGGGAAACAGCAGGGGTAAATGAGCATATCTGATAATATGGGTGAGTGGAGAGTAGTAAACAAGTTTGAAAATAGAGGCAAAGAAGATAAGTTTTCCATGCAGGTCAAGTAGTTTGGACTTTATTGATAGACATTAAAATTCAGTGAAGATTTTTGAGCAGGAAAACATGCATATACACAAATAATTAGGATATGTGCTTCCTATTAGAGTTGAGGGTACAAGGTAGGCGTTTATTCTGAGTCCTAATTTGAAGTTATAGTACAAGGAATCAAAATTATTAAGCCCTAGCATGTCTGAAACACTGTTGCATATTCTATGGGACACAAAGAATTAACAAATCCCTTGTCTTTGAGAATTAGAAAAAATATTACCTTAGAATATCAAAGGAAAATATATCTGGTTATTTCAGTAAATTATTATGCTCATGTATGGGAAGACATGAATTCTATGGATCAAAAGAGAAAGAGCCATAAGAATAAAATAGACTAAAATGAAAAGATAGCACAATGAAAATAAACAAGGAAAATATCAAGGAAATTAAAAATATTATAGAAGAATATAAAAGAAAAAAAAGCATATGGAGATTAAAAAGACCATGATTATAAGAAACAAAAAATGAAATCTATGAAATGGAGGGCAAATTTAGGAACTTATTTTTAAGAGAAAGTATGAAATTTAGAGAGTAAAACTTCAATAGTAATCTTATTGGAAGTTCTGAATTCTATTAACAGAAAGCAAAATCCAAAACTTGTGGAGACTTAGGGGGAAAAAAGGGCCTGCTGATTGTCCCCTATTATATAGAGAGAGACTAAAACTATATATTTTTTACTCTAAAAGTAAAACAAAATAGATTAAAGAATGCTTCTGAAAAATTGAAAGGTAACCAATGGTTGAATTAAAATATACTGTTCTTAATACACTAGAAAAGAATACAGCAAAGAATGCATGGCTTAAATCTGATTTCCAGAAAGCAAAAAATAATAAGAAAGAGTTACTAGCAAAATTATAGAAACTGACAGAAATAAAGCCAAATATCAGTTATAACAATAAATATAAAAGAGTTAAACATTCTTAAAAAAACACTTAGCTGGAAGCAAATTTTAACAAAATCCAAATACTTCAATTAACAAGAATATATCCAAAAGAAAACAGTATAAATAAGTTAACAGTAAAAAGCTGTCCAAAGACAAATTGTATAAATGAAAAGAAATAAAAGAGCCATAACAGTAATGTCAGATAAAACAAAGCAAAAAATACAGAAAGGATGGGAGTTAATTCATAGTCATACAGAGTACAACTTACTAATAATATATATTGCTGTAACTATAGAGGCAATATTCATATATCAAAATACAGTACAAAACATATATATAAACTATTCAAGAATAAATTTTTAAATGCCAGTGGAAGTGAATTAAGACAACCTTCTTTAATGAGTCAAATAGCCAAAACATAAATGTAAGAAATAAAAGATATCATAAATATAGAAACTTAGTTCAATAACTGTGTCAGGCTTTGTATCCTCCATCAAAAAAAAAGTGTTTGTTTTGTTTTTGCAGTGTTCCTGCAGTGTTTACAAATTCCATCATTTCATTTGTTCACTCGTACACACACATATACCAGTCTCAGTAATTATTACACCTATAACTCCCAGAGAAGCATATTCTAAGAAAGAGATTAACATTTAGGAGATGTGACATCTATGGAAGGAAAGGAAAGGAGGTAGAATTGGACAGAAGCAGGAGCAGAGCTGTGAGCTGGGAATATAGATCAGTCATTGAATTTGAACCCTCCAGAGAAGGGAGTGTGGCATTAGATGGGGCAGTTTTTCAGTGAGGCAATCCCCCAAGGAATCTGGTAGCTGAGGGCTGTCTACCTGTAGCAA
>JAVSCE010010704.1:0-70104 GCA_032199065.1 Smutsia gigantea | reverse complement strand
GGACTATGTCGTGTTGGTGGATGTGGTTGACGCTCTCCAGAATCTGGTGTATGCAGTGGCTGCAAAGCAGAAGGGGCAGATGTCCGGGTTAAACCACCTCATCGCATAGAGCCCACTAAAGCATGTAACTGGGCCATGGGTTCGCACAGAATCACTGAACGATGAGCAGGAACCTTGGACATCATCTAGTTCAATCTATTCTACAGAAGAAGAAACTGAGGCCCAAGCAGATAAAGTGATTTGTCCAGACTAGATAATGGCAAAGAAGAGACTAGAACAGTGTCCATCATGCCTCCTTAAGAGTTCTTTTCCAAGAAACGGGACACCCAGACTCCTGAGGCAGACCATCTATCCCCTTTCTTCTTTCTCTCTCCCCCTATAGTAACTCTATTCTTGGTGAAAAGGCTTGTGGTGGCAACTTAGAAAAAGAATACATGAGACCTAGGTTGTTTTGGGGGCAGGTACACTCACTCATTTATTTAAACATTTATTGAGTGACTCCAGGCATTGTGCTTGGTACCACGCAGGCTATAAAGATGAGTAAGACCCAGCACCTGCCCTGACATTTATTATCTAGTAGCGGGGATAAAACTGAGTACACAGACAACTTTAAGAAAACAAGGACTTGAGAGGGTTCCAAACAGGGTACCCCAGGAGCATGTCTGATAATGATTTTGAACAGAAAAGGGCAAACTACCCAGTCACATTCAGCTGCTGATTCTTGAATCAAGCTGTCCACCTTCCAAACCATCCTGCCATACTTGCAGGGATGCATCAGTAGTCTAGAGCAGCAGTGTAGACTGGGAGACAATTTCGCCCCCAGGGGACACCTGGCAATGCCTGGAGACATTTCTGGTTGTTAAACTGAGAGGGGTGGTCCTGGCATCAGAGTAGAGGCCAGGAATGCGTCTAAAACTCTACAGTGCGCAGGGGGCCCTCTCCACAAAGAATTATCTGGCCCCAAATGTCAGGAATGCTGAGACTGAGGAACCCTGGCCTAGAGAATGGAGCCTCGGCCAGCGGGTACTACCGGGTGTGTAGAGCACGCTTGGGAGTGGACAGGGGTGCTGGGCTGGTGACCGGACTTACCATTCCTTCCTCTAAAATCTTATTCTGGGCTTCCCTAAGAGTTGAAGGGTCTCACCAGGCTCCTGGAGGCTGAGGCCCTGGCCTCCCTAAAGGACACAGCCAAAGAGTAGGCCAAAGAGACTATAAGACCGAGCTGAAGAGGCGAGTCTCCACAGAAATGTATAATTAGAACAGAGCCAGGCTAGCAGGGAGAGCCTTCTGGCCAAAAATGGCAAAAGTGCGAAGTGTCCCAGCAGAGCCAGGCCAAACCCACTGGTACCGTCACCCTCCCTCCCCCCAGCCAGGATCCCTGAGCTGTCACGCCTCCCGCCCCAGAGCCTGGTCCTCCCCTGCTGGCACTGGAATTCATCTCCCCACTTGAGAATTTTTCCTGAGGCTGAAGCATCTGAAGTTGATCAGCAAATACTAGCCTCTCAGGGTTGGGAAATCTGAGGAAGCTGTGCTCTCCCACACTGCAGAGGCAGCCAGGGCTGACACATGCCAGATAAGCTGCAGGCAGCACAGTCAAGACCAGGTCGTAAGAGCATCACACTCAGAAAACACGGGGCTGGGGGAGGAGCAGAGGCAGGAAAGGCAGGCCAAACAAGCACCCAGGAGCTGTAGTTCGGGAGCAATACTGCCAGAGCCTCCACGAAGGGCTGAGGGGTGTGGTCAAGGAATGATCCTCCGGCCCATGGAGCTCCACTTGGGGCTGCTCATGGTAGTCAAGAGGCAAGGTGATCTAGGCTGAAATCTGAGGAATCTCCTGGTTGGATCACTAACCCTTCAGGACACAAACTATGTCTATCCCCAGGATGCCTTGTACACAGTAGGGTTTGTTAAAAGAAAGAAGCAGGGGGAGGGAGGGCCCTTGGGAAGGCTTGTGAATACAAAGTAGTGCAAAGAAAAGGTATTTCTGGGGTGAAAGGGTAAAGGAGACTTGTAAGAGCTTTGCAAAACACTGATCTGGGAGTGTTGAATTTTTGACTTCTAACAGCACCCACAAAACACAACTGGGGTTCAGCTTTACAAAATCTTTGTCCAGACAACGGCTCTTCTGATCTTCCTCAAAGACTATTCAAATAGGCACAATGCCTGGCCCCCTAGGGTGGCCAAGACTCACGCTTGAACTACAGGGCCTTTGTCTCACCTGGCATCAGCTTCACTGTAGTATTCTCTGGCCACAATGTCTTCAAACAGCTCCCCACCGGTAACACTACAACGAACAGAGGAAGAGGGTTGGAGGAAGTAAGCTGGCCAAGAGGGAACAAGTCACACTGTAGAAAAGCTTTTAAAGAAATCCCAACTCCACATGCATTTCATCTGTGAGCCCAGAACACACTTGACCCTTTGATGACATGGGGCTTCTCCCTGGCTTGACATGGGCCCTCCCTTCATCCTGCACACTTCTGTTTCTACGACCTACAGATTAGCTAATACTCAGGCACAGAGGAACATATGAGGACCTAAGAGAAAATTCTTGACCTACTCAGAAAGCCGTATCTTTATTTGAGACCAGTCTGAATACTAGGATGCAGCTGCCCAAGAAGGACGAACCTACAACTAAAGCTGAAGAATAATGAGATCAAGGACACAGAGACCCAACCCTGAGAACACTGGAGAGGCATTTCGAGGAGGTGAAGAGCCACTTTTAAGATATTAAACCACGATGAAAGTGGAGGAGGGGCCAACAGGAGCCCAGTGTATGACAGAGAAAAGCTACCTTCAATTTCCCAGAATGTTTAAAGTCATGCAAAGAGCTGTATTCTATTTCTCCACTACAGACAACACAACGAGAACCAAGAAAAAAGCATGTGCACGAGGTGTGCTGCTAAACAGAAATATGAGAGTAATGCCATCCTGGGGCGTGGAGCCCTGGACAGATGCTGAGTGAGCAGTAGGACCCCCTCAGCAAGCTGCCCATTACCAGAGGAAGTTCAAAATCAAATCCTTTCCCTCAGGCAAAGCAGAGGGACCCTCAGCAGAGGCCGAAGACCCAGTCTAGGCTTTTGTCCAAGCTTTCATCTTGAGCCAGCTGGAGGGAAAGGCCCTCGCTCCCTCAGAAAGTGGCACTTACAGGTCAAACACGAGGTAGTGAAACCCTTCTTCAGAAATACTGTCATGTAGGCGCACTGTAAGAGAGGAGACGGAGACAGAGATTAACAGAGAGAAAACTTGGAAACAACTCCGCTCCTCCTCAGCAACCCCACCCCTGCCGCATCCTGCCAGATGCCCTGGGCTCTCCCCGGAAGGAGTGGCAGGGAGCTGTGGCAATGTGCCCAGCAGCCCCAACCCGAGGTTATGCAGCCACGGGGCAGAGAGACAACCAGACACCAGGTCCCGGGCTCTGGTCGCTGCCTCAGACCTAGGCAAGAGATAGAAGCTTCACGGCTAAGGAGTAAGACAAGATGGAGAGAAGTGGGAACCTTCCCAGAGGGGCTGGTCCCACACAAGGTGGTCCTGGGATACGGAGCGAGGCAGTGTCACGCAGAGCAAGAAGCGCCTAGTGAGGCTGACCACAGGGGCACAGAGAATGACAGGATGGGAGAGCCTGGAAGCTCCTTCAGAGCAGCAAATGGGAACAGCAGAATTAAGCGGAGGGGAAGAAGCAGAAAAGGCAGAGCCCAGCAGGAAGGCATGTGGCGTGAAGATAATGGCTGGAAAGCATGGGAGGCAACATGCAGACTGAGGCAATGACAACGGTAACCACTGTTTAGTGCTGACTATGTGCCAGGCCTTGTGTTAGGCTCTTTGCAAAGTTACTCTACAAACATTTGTTGAGTACCTACTGTGTGCTAGATGATGTGATTTAGGAAGGATACAGTGCCTGCCTTCAAGGAGTCTATTATTCCCGCCAACCGCCCTGACATGAGCATTACTCCCATTCCACAGACGAGGACGCTGGAGGCTCAGGAACACGCAGGGCAAAGATGCGATGAGTCAGGATGTGAACCCAACTCTTTCTGACTCCAAAGACTGGTCTACACCACGGCTTCCTATCAGAAATGTGGAGTAGCCCACACACCCAGGCAACAACGCAACAGAGCCCATGAGAGAGACCACTTGCGAATGGGCCTGCAATGGGAGGCCACTGCACAGAGCAGACCAGGGCCACTCACCAGCTGCAAGAAGAGGCTGGCAAGCAGAATCCCTTCCCCCTTCCCGCCTCCAGAGCTTTTGGGCAGAAACCCAACCTAATGTCTTCTGAGATCTCCTCTTCAAGCTTCTGCCCACAAAGCCACCTCTGGGTTCAATGCCAACCCCTGAGTATCAATCTGATGCAAACACAACTCGGTGCTTTGGCTGCCTGTCCCAGCGGTTTCTGCCCTCCACTTACCTGAACTCTCTGGATGGGGAACTTGTGTCCCAAATGGCCACCTCTGTTTGACCTTTGCTCCAATCTTTAGCAGTTTCAGGAGTACTCTGGGCACAGCCTGACAACCAGTGAAGTTCTTGGATATAAAGAAATCACCGTTTCTCCTCCTTGCCCGGCCCAGGCTGCCAGTCACCCCGAACAACACCTTCTGTTTCCAGTGTCAGAGCGTTTCGTCAGGGCTGAGGCGTTTCCCTACATCTTTTCCCCACCAAAGCCAGAAAACACACTACGGGCACTTAGCCACCGCTACAGCCTCATGGTTCTCCTCACTTGATAAATGAGGACTAGGGCCTGGCCAGCTAGGACCAGGGCCTAATGACTGTTTACACTTCATATGACCTACCTTGTATCATCTGATCTGCTTACTCAACCCCTACATTTCGCTCCAAACTCAGTATTTCTGCAATTTTCCAACTGCAGACGGGATCAAAGGCAGGTGGTACTTTGAAAATCCATCCTCCTCAAAGTGTTTTGTCCTGTACTTGGGCAAACAAGCTCACACTTCTCTAGGCCTACAGATGACAGGAGAGACGAGCAGACCCCTGGCTCCCTGCCCCCCAACTGACCCAGGCATGCTCAGCGAGCTCCTCCACAGCCCTGCCACCCTCCCTCCTCAACTGTGCCTCTCTGGTCTAAGTCAGTTCTGCCTTCTGAGGCCTGCTACAGCTGCAGCTCCCTCGCTTCCAAAAGGACTTTCCATTTAATTAAAAATTTGCTATTAAAAAGCATTAAAGTGTATAATACAAATAAATCCCCTGGAAATCAGCTGTCCCAGAAGCTAAAGACTGGCTTCAGCAGGGAGATGACAGCAGCAGCAAGGTGGCGAATCAATAGGACAGCAAGCACGATGCTAACGACCACTCCTGGGGGAGTCCTGCCCCCTGGCCTTGCCTCCCCGCCACCCCATCTCTCTCCTCCCAGCCCAGCACAGTGGCGGAGAACAGGGCAAGAAGCACAGGCACCCATGCCTATGCCCGGACACGGAGTCATCCACACTTGCCCTTCTCCAGGAAGGCCACACGCAGAGCGCAGGTGGGAGGACGCCAGGGAGGGCAATCAGACGAGCAGGGCAGCAAAGGAAGGCTAATCCTCCCGGGCCACCCAGCCCAGAGAACGGCTTTGATGTGTGCCCCAGAGCAAGGCGCCACCAAGACAAGAGGGACAGGTGTGGAAGGCTCCTTACCTGAACAACATGCTATCTTTTTTTTTCATTTGTGAAGAAAATGAAAAGAACTAAGAGAGAGGAGAAACTTTACTCTGCCACCCAAAGTGCCTCCCTGGCCGATCTTGATGATAATAATCCAAATTATAACATCTAACACTCAGCTGAGCTGTTCTATGTGGGAGACATGGTGCCAAGTGCTTTACACCTGTGATTTTACTGGACCCTCACATTAACTGTGGGGGAGGGACTTCTGTCACCCCCATCTGACTGGAGAGGAAACTGAGGCTCCAAAAGAAACTCACCCAGCGCCATACTAAGCGGCAGAACTGAGACTTGAACCCAAAACAAACTGGCATCAAGATCCCTGATATTTCAGAATTGCCTGCTAGGGAGTCACTTTCTCCATCTTCTAAAGCAAGAAGTCCAACCTGTCCCCACTGGCCCTGGCCATTCTGATTTGTTCCACAATATCCATTAGGCATTCTCCCTAGCAGGGCGTGGTGGTACATGCCATGGATATGGCTGTGAGGAAGAGAAACCCGGACTTGCTACCATGGTGCTCCCAGGTGAAGAGGGAAGACAGGCTTTAAACCAGCACTTACACAAACTTGTAGCTAAGCACTAGTGTGCTGAGTGCTGTGAAGCAGAAGTGAAGGATGCTGTGGATGCGTGGAATAAAACAGACTGACAGCCATTCCACAGTAATGAGAGGGCATGAAGGCCAGGACGGACTGACGAGGTTTACACACAGGAAGATCCAGGAAAAGGACTACAAAGCCTTTACTGCATGTGAGTGATGAACCTAATTATTGTTCTTTAGTAACTGTGGAAGGAAGAACAGGCCAAAACACCCAAATACTTTTACTTAGGTTTCATACCTTCAAGGACTAACAAAGTCACAACCCAAATGTTGTGGCTACATCCTGTGGGCTGGTAGGGGACCCAGGCTGCTCCCCAGGAGGAGGGCAGGACTCCCCCAAGGCAGAGATTTAGGAGCTGCTCAGTCACCATTCAAAATTGCCTTCTTTGTTTTTGTGACTTTTTCTACACTTACTGTCTGCTTAAGCAGCAGTAAATAGTTACTGTTTTGCTACACTTACTGAATGGGCACTGGATCCAGGGCAAATGGCAGCCTGCCTTGAGTAACTTGTGAACTGAGTTTGGGTTGAGGATCTAGGAGAGATCATTTCCAGGTGCTGGAATCTCCATTTTCATCACCTCCATGTTTTTCCTAGGCCACTTCTGCTCACTGAACCCCCTCATAACAACTCCACGAAGAGACACAAATGAAAAATCAGAGGTGCAGGTGGGCTAAATAATTTGCTGGAGATCACAGATACTAGCAAATCCCAGATTTAAACCTAGAGGACACAGAACCGGAGCCACAGACCCGTGCTTCTCCACGTATGGCCCACAGACCAGCAGCACAAGTATCACCTGGAGACGACAGGCATGAGGAAGCTCAGGTCCAACCCAGACCCACTAAATCAGAATCTGAGTTTAAGGCAAGCCCTAGTGATTCACAAGCACATTAAAGTTTGAGAAGTGCTCCTCTAAAGCACAACACTAGACTGTGATTGAAACTGCTGGGGCAGCTCAGCATGAAGGAAGACAGGCTATTCAGAGGAATTCAGAGCAGGGAGCAGGCAGATCACAGGCAGAATATGCTCCATGCAGCCTTAGGCAGCTGGCACTACTGCCGGCTCCTCTCCACTCCACACCTCTGGCCACTCTCCCAAGGTTGTTTCAGGTTCTGCAGTGTACCTCATAACCAACAGGACTATTTTTTTTCAATTAATAAACTTTATTTTTTAGAATAGTTTTGGTTTCACAGCAAAACTGAGTAGAAAGTACAGAGAGCATCCATCTACCACCTGCCTCCACATGCCCACAGCCTTCCCCACTATCAACAGCCCCACCAGACCAGCACCTTCGTTAAATTGAAACCTACACTGACACATCACTGACTCAGACACCACAGTTAACATTAGGGTTCACTCTTTCAAAGGTCACATTGTATCCCTATAGGATGGAGTCAAAGAGGCCAGAGCCAAAAGGGCCACAGCTCTGAAGGACGGAGCAGTGGAGAGAGGAGGGAAGCATGAGTTAGGGGCACAAACCTGCCTCCTCTCCTGCCACCAGCCAGGTCAGGATCCATGGCAACCCCCGCCTCCTGGACCACAGCTCCACCATAGCTCCAGGAGCCCTGGTTCCCAGCGGAAGCCAGAAAGCCTGACCAGCCAGCTCTCCCGGGACACAGGCCTCACCCTTCCCTCTCCCGGCTCCTGAGCCCAGCATAAGGCCTCTGACCAACATTCCTCAGGATCCGGAGCAGTCATGGAAGCGAAGCACAGCTCGAGGCGATCAGATGCTGACAGAGTAAGTGTGCCTTGCCCGGCCTTTCCTGGGTCTTGCTGCCTTCCTGACAGAGCAGATGGTTGGCCTGGACAGTCCCTCCATCTGCTTTAATTCTAAGCTGGGGGCAGGTGGTAAAAGGAAACCATGAAAGTTTGTGTCTAGAGGGCAAAGTTAGGTATTTAATTTCTAAAAATACATAAAAAGAAGGCTAGGACTTACAGCTAGAATCCCATTTTTGCCCTTCCTGGTCTTTTCTCAGTTGTCTTCTCTGCTCCAACCTTTCTGTGGTCAGCCCGCCCAAGTCCCAGGTGACGCTGATGCGGCTCTGCCTCCTGCTTCGTTTCCCCAACTCCCTGGTCTCCCCCCAGCATGAGGACAGTTTATCATTGCTCTATGAGCTGGTCACAAGAAGTGTAGAGAAAGGAAGTTGCTGTCCTCAGACCCTGAGACCTGGGACTGGAACACCAAACCACTTCTGTGTGTTTTGGGATGGCTTCAGTTACCCACATGCTTTTTCTTCCTGTTCTGGAACTTCTAGGTCAGAGGGCACAAGCTCACAAAGCCTCCAGGGACCAGGTAGGCAGTGCAAATGTGAGGCGGCACGGAATGGCAAGGGCAGAGGCCAGGGGGCTCGGGGGGCAGCCGCTGCCCAGGTCCTGCTGATTCTGGCTACGCATGATGCAGGCTCAGCCAGCCAAGGCTTCTGATTTGAAAGACCGGGAAACAGGATTTTTTTTTTTTCAAAATGTGAAATCTTGTTTTTAAATACTGGCAAATAATAAAAATATTTTTAGATCACTGAGCTGGCCAAACAAAACACCCCTAAATTTGTGACTGCTCTTCTAAGTGTTCCTCTCATCGTTGCTCCTTCCCAAGGCAACACACTGATCCCCACTGTGCTGTTTTCAAGAGAGGGTCTAACTTCAGAGCTCGCCCAGGAGCTCCAGGAGTTCCAGGCTCAGGACCCATCAGCTGAGAGGTGTTGGCTCCGTGGAACGTACTGCGCCAGGCAGAGCTGAGCACCGGCTATGCCAATCTGCTTCGGGTGTGATCCAAGCTGCTGATTGCAATCTGTAAAGCCCTGCATGGTTGGGGTTCTGGTTACCTCGGAGCTGCTCCTCTCCCCTCGGGCTGGAGTATGACCTCGGCTCTCCCAAGTAAGAGCTGGCATTGGGTATTCTAGCTGAGATCTAGGAAGCCGGAGGCTGGGTAGCTCTGGAGGAAGCATCAAGCTTCAGCAAGTTACCTCACGGCCCTGGTTGCCACCAGAGCAGAGCGGGTGGCCTGCGGGGCACTGTGGGAGCCCCAATATTTAGGCCATGCCTGAGGAGCACACAACACGTGTTGTTCTTTGTGATGACTCAGGGCTTTCAGAGAAAACCTAGGAGATGCTCCCTGCTTTGCCTCAAGTCAAGACTGGGTTTCTGCTCAGACAGTGCAGCCAGCCCAGTTTCTGTCCCCTCTGTGAGAAGCCCCAAATCAGAGCCAACGCTTCTGGCAAAGACTATTTCAGCTGAACAATGTAAAACTGAGCCAGAGTGGGTTGTGGCAGGCAAACCTCCTCAGGCTTTAGACCAACGAACAATGTGCTCTTGTCCCCCAAGTCAGGGTGGGAGCAGCGAGAAATCCTTCTAATTTTTTCTCCTCCATCCAAGTGGCTCCTGCCGTCCCTTCCCGAGAGAAACCAGGCGGGTGGGCAGCTTGCTTTCCTGGCTCTGGGGAATACAAACGGGAGCACCATGGAAACCCCCTGAGTGGGCATGACACCGCAACAGGGACAAAACTCTTTCAAGCCCAAAAACAAAATCCAGACCCTTTTATGATGGCCATGGAAGGCCCCTGGTGAGGGGTTCTGGCAGGCTACTAGCTCGGAGCCTCACACACTGAGGATCCTGGGTCTCAGCCCACAGACAGGAGAAGGAAGAGAAAGGGAGTCTGAAACCTGTCTCACTACCTCACCTCCCTGCCCTGAAATGGCACTACAGGATGGAGACACTCAGGTCTCTATAAACTAGAAAGCCCCAGAATTCTGAGCAAGACACAGCTGCTATCCCACTTGGACAAAAAGTTATACCAAAGGAAGGCCCAGGGACAGAAGTGGTTCCATACTCAAAAGCAGCATATCTCTGCTCCTTCCATCTTCTACAAAACACCCCAAAATACCCTAAGCAAGGGTGCTTACCAATGTTTGGATGTTTTAAAAGTCGGCATATCCGGGCCTCACGCTCTAGTTTCTGGTGATCTAAAAGCAGAAGAGAGACACAAAAGCCATCAACAATCCATTCTATTTGTGGCCACCTTGCTATTCATATTCCTTCAATTCTTCAACATCAACTCTTACACAGTTTTCACAATTTGCTGAATTCATCAGCAGTCAATTGCCAGAAAGTCACAGCAGTCCTGGACACAGATATAATGACCACCTTTTCCACAGGAGGAACTATCTCAGGAAAGCGGCAAGTGGCAAAGCCAGGATTTGAAGCCAGGGCTTCAACTAACTCTTCTCACTGTAGCAGGGATTTCAATGACCAGGTGCCCAGAATCTCTTTCTTGTTAGAAACACTACCAATCGTAAGTGTTCTGAGCACCTACTGTGTGACCTCGCACTGTGCTGCGAGTTTTGCCTGTATTCTCTCATTTAGTCTTCAGAGTAACCCTGAAACACAACTGTACTGACAACAAAGATGATGATGAAGACGATAATGATGATTTGAAAAAAATTACAGCTAACATTGCACTGAGAGCTTACTTTTACACCAGGCAGATACAGCTTTTAATTTATCCTGTGACAATTCTATGTTACGGTGCCCATTTTACAGAGACCCTGCTTCTCCCCAGGAGTCTCGTGGCCATACACTGTGGTGAGCTCTTGACCTCTTGGCACGCGGGCTCTGGGGTTACTGGGCTTTGATGAAATGGCTGGAATTCAACTGAGCTGCGCTGGTTAATTCCTTCCACAGGAAGGCAGAGCTCCGGGAAGTAGAAAGAGCCATTGCTACTACTCAGAGCAAGGTGGCCTAGAAGCCCTCCCCACCCTGCCTCCTTATCTCTACTTGCTAGAACCCTGCCTCCTCCATAGCCTCCCCTGGTCCTCAGTAGACTGACTTCTTCTCCTAGAGCCACCCCTGATAGCCCACTGCACTTATAATTCTCACACCATATATTATCTCCATTGCCTTTTGCTTACAAACTCTTCCAAGGGAGGGACCTTTCTGTGTGGTGCTTCCTCAAGTCCCTCCACCAGAGGGGCTTAGTCAGGGGTTGTCAGTAACATTAACAGTAGCAGTGGTAAGTGTTACTTACTAAGTGTTTACTATATGCCAGGCAGGGGCAGAAGCCCTGTGATGTAGGGGATCTGATTAGCTCCATTACATTACAAATGAAGAAATGGAGCCTTAAAAAATTAAAGTAACTCACCCAAGGCCACATAGCTAGGCAGTGAATACAGCTGGTCTGAATCTACACCCCTTTTTCCATCACTGTGCTGTGACCACAGGATAAAGAGAAGTGAGAGCATCGAGTAAAGATGACAGGCTTTGGAGGACATAATCTCATCACCCCAACTTCTCCGGGCCAGACAGGTGCCTTTACATCCATACCTGCCCAGCAATTCCTGCCTCTTTTGGTAGGGACTTCTGTCCACCCCAGCTCTACCAAACAGCAAAGAGCCACTAGGAAGCCTCCCATAACCCTCATAACCATCCTACCAGGTGCTACAATTATCCTCATTTCACAGATGATGAACCTGAGGCCCAGAGAAGTTAAATAAATTGTCCAAGGTCCTACATCAGGAAATGGACAGAAATGGGATTCAAATCCAGGCCTGAGATAAGGCAGTCAGAGATAATGTAGGGATTATAGACTAGAAGGAATTCATATTTATTCTTTCACCAACCACCCCCAGCTTTGTCCTAAACTTTCTCTCTAGCGACAGTTCTGCCTTGTGGGAAGAGGACGGGACAGGCACAGATGAGCTCCTGCTGCCCAGCTGACCCATCCCAGCTGCCCAAAGACTTGGGCCAGGCCTGCCTTCCCGTGCCTAGGTGGGGCATTACCACTGACCAGGACGCAGCTAGGAGAACCTCAGGTAATCCCACTCCTCATCGCCTGGGACCCCTCAGTCCCAGTGCAGTTGAGGACACAGTGCTATCCCTGTCTTGTTTGTGGCAAGGAAGCGTGCTTCTTCCAAATCTGGCTAGGAGCATGTCAGGGCCCCACCTTCCTCCCAGGCCCCCAAAACTGCCCTCTCTCTGACCATTCACCTCACCACCCTCCAACTACAACTCTCGGGCTTGGCTGCCCAGGCAGGTGCAGGAGAAGAGCATCTTGCAATGCGGAGGTGGCAGCTGAGGGGAAGGCCCAGAAGATTAATGTTTATCTGCTCCCTTAAGTCTCTTACTGGCTAATAGTTACAGTCCCCCAACAGCAATAGCACTAAAAATAAGGGTGTGCTGGCTTTACCAGTGACTCAGAACCGGGAGAGGAGAGACGCAGATTCATGCTTCCTGCTCCTCGAAGGAGCTGCCCAGGGTCCAGAAGGTCCTTGTTAGCCACTTAGCTCACCCCAAATCCCAAGGAGCTGAGCCCCACATTTTGGGCAAGGCCTGTGTCTTCTCTAAACCACTGGGAGCACCGTGGTCCTCATTCTGATTCTCAGCTTGTAGTCTAGCCACTGATACATCAGCCTTGGAGTCAGACAGCCTTGGGTTGAGTCTGAGTGCTGCCATGTCAGTCACGTTATTAAAGCCATCTGAGCCTCGCTCATTCATTCAAGAAATATTTACTGAGGCCTACTATGTGACAGGCACTGCTGTAAATGCTGGGGATATGGCAGTGAACAAAACAAGACCGAAATGCCTGCCCTCCTGGAGCTGATGTTCTCGTGGGGCTGGGTGGAGGAGGGACAGACAGTAGAACGGGATGGCACATCAAGTGCGATTCAGAAAAATAACGCAGGGAAGGAGGCCAATGTACCTCAAACAGGGTGGTCGGGGAAAGTCTCAAGGAGGAGGTGATATTTGATTAGGACCTGAAGGAGGTGAGGGAGTGAGCCAGGCACATATTTTGGGAACGAGTTTCCTCACTTCTAAAACAGAGGCAGTGGAATCTGTGGATTAAACGAGGGAGCTGGGTGAATGTTCGGCACAGTGCCCAGCGTACAGGGAGATAAGGCAGACAAGGACCCCAGGCTGGGCTTGCGGCCGTAGCTATCGCCAGAGACACCGAGGAAGCCCGACCCACTCTCCCTCGGCCTGGGCAGCCACCGGGCCCACAACACACCAACTGAGCCTTATGACATGGCTCATGGCAGCCTTCCTGCGGTGGAGGTGCTCCTCACGTTTCGGGAGGGCCCACCATGCCTACAGCGTGCAGGTGAAGGTCAGCAACAGGGAGCTCCTCGGAGAGAGGACGGCCCAGGAGCACCGCTGCCTGCAGGACACCTCCTCCCCCTCGGCCTCATCCCTGCTGGCTGTGGCATCCTGCCATCCAAAAGCTCCGCTCAGCGAGCCGTGTGGTCTTCTACCAGACTCTTCCTGCCTCCTTACGCCATGCACAGCAGGCCAACACTCCAGCCTCTCCAGCTGTTGTCTCCTTTCCCCCACATTCCCTGTCCCATAGTCCCCTCCAGGGCTCGTCCATGTCTGAGAAAAAGCAGAGGGCTCCACCTGAGCAGCAGTGGTGATTCAGGAACGAGTATGGCCTGCAGAGCATCTTTCCCGATTGCAAGGGCTGTCCCAGCTCAGGGCGGCAACCCCAACCCCAGGAGGCCACTGAGCCGGCTTGGTCCGTGGTGGTAGGTGTAGGCCCCAGCTCGGCACTCCAAGGTGGTAACACACCAGCCAGGGCTCCTGTCACAAAGGTGCCCTTCTCTCTTGAGATACCCCTCCTTCCAATGACCACTGAGCTCACTATTCCTGAGGAGTAGCTTAGATCTTCCAAAGCTGACCCTCTTCCCACCCACCTTTCGACCGGGCTTGTCTCCACCCCCTCCCACAGCCCAGCCCCCCCTTCCTGTTTGACAACAGCCACTTCCCGCTTTTGCACAGGGCCACTTCCTGCCCGCTTGTGCACTTCAGCCATGGAGAGACCCACCTCTGCCGGCCTTCAGCCCAACTCCAACCACAGCTCTCTGCAAGGTTTTCCCCCTTAGAAGTAGAGCTAGCAAGAGGAGAAGAAAGCAGAAGTGGCTGTTATCAGGGACCTGCTTCGAGCCTTTCCCAACAGCCCACCCAGGTTAGAGCCAGGCCCCTGGAGGCCTTGCCTCTCTTGCTTTCTGCTCAAGCACTCCAAGGCTTGGTTCAGGGCACCATGATGGCCAAGTGCCCTTTGCAAGAAGGACAGCAGGGAGTGACCAGACGTGCCAAGGGAGGCAGAAGAGAGGAAGCAGCAGACAGTGAGGAGACAGCATACAGCAAAGGGGAGGCAGCTCCCTGAAGCCACCTCTCCCCTAGGATGTCAGGAGAGACGCCCACTCCAAATGTACTTGTCGTGCCCCACAGGGGCAGGAGCCAGGGAGGGCCATGACTACTGACTTAGTGGCATTTCTTTCAACCACAAATGCCAGCACTAGCTTCAAATAAGATCCTGCTGCCACCTAAATATACAACCCTTTGTAAGTGGGAAAGGACACAGAGCCCTACTCTGGCTATGAGAACCTTCCCCAAGTTCCAGTCTCTAAGACACCTGTGACTTTTCAAAGGGTATTTCAAAGGTGCGTGTCTGCAGCCCCAGCATGGATCATGATAAGCTTCCTACAGTCCCATCAATTGCAGATGCTTCATTTGTGGTATTTCCTCTTGTTGACTTACTGGCTGCCCTCCTCCTCCTTTCTGAGCTGCAGAGGCCTCCGGCTGACCCCCTGGGGCATCACTTGGAGGAGTAGAAACAAGGGCACCATAGCAATTTGGTGTCATGATCCACATTTCCCAGCTGCTTATAAACAGCCCCTGGTCTTGGTTACTGACCACAGAGACCCGAGCCACAATCCCACTGACCTCACCCTGACACTGCAGTGCGACATCCCTTCCTCTCCGAATCTCACTCTAAAGGTGAAAAGAGTCTCCAATTAAGCACAAATTTCATCCACCATGTAAGAGTGGGGCCATGGCTTCAAATTCCTTCACACCCACACACACCAGGACCAGGTGAGGGCTGTGCATACAGTGGGCTCAGGCTGGAAACACGCCTACACGAACCCCCAGGCCTCTGGCCACTACCCTGGCATCCAGCCCTTCTCTTCAGCCCTAACTTGAGCAGTGTTAACCAGGCAACATAAAGGCCTGAGCCCCACTTTGGCTTTCGCTCTTAAGACAGGATAAGCCCTAACGAAGGAGGGACAGGAGAGAGGGGCCAAGAAGTGCCCACAGCAGAAGTCTCCTGAACCAGCTCGGAAGGAGGAAACCCCCATGGGGTCATCAGCAAGCCCCAGGAAGGCAAGGCTCTGCCCCCAGGCACTCTGGACGCCCTCAGGGCCGGAGCAGGGGCAGGTGCTGACTCTCTGTGCCCACGACAGGGATCTGGGTGCCCGCAGGCTTTGCCCACTGTTTTGGTGACATTTCCTTCATGGTAACAGGCCCCAAGTAAAACAGCCCAGGAAGCAGCCCCTAAAAATAGCTCCTTCCAGGGCAGCAGCAATTCGGGGAACGGGGGGAGAGGAGGATGAGAAAAGAGGGGAGCAGATGGGAAACTGATGCTGTAAGGCCTGGGAAGCGGAGACGGTGATGGGGCCTGGCTGGAAACAGCCCCAACCAGAGGGGCTGGTACCCAGAGAGGTGGGTACAGAGGAGAGTGAAGCCAGCAGGAGGGATCTGCTCCCCAGGGCTTAGAGTTTTGGGCCTACGTGGAGAGGGGTGGGGTGAGGAATCAGTCATCACAGGAACAAAATACCCACAGTCTGTGTATCAAAGGGGAGGGAGGGCCAAGGGGAAGGACTACGCTGCTTGAGAAGGCTGGGGTCTGAGCACTGGCAACGCCATCCTCGTATGGCTCAAAACCAACCATCCAAGCTTCTGTGCCTTGTTTTCCCCACTGGCCCTGAGGCAGATCTGTCTGGCTGTGGGCAGATGACAAGGGCCTCGGCTGGAAGCACTCAAGAGGTGCAAAGTGCCCATCTCTTCCCGTCACCATCCTTTTAGCACCCATGGGATTAGGCCCTTGTTTACTTGCCAAAGCTGTCCAGAGAGCTAGCACAGAGATGGGAGCAGGGGCCCATCATGGCCACTCTTCTCCTTCCCTGACTCCAGCCTCAGCAGAGAATGGGGTCAGCCACTCTAGGGTTTTAGCACAGCCTTGAAGCCTGGAGCACAGATTCCGATAAGGGACCAGTGCATGCAGCAGGAAGAAAGCAGAGGTCTCTCCTATGGGGTGAGGCCACCTTCCAACCTCCGTTCCCACCCCATGATGCCAGCACCCAAAGTCACTCTGGGAAGGTGGGTGAGCGGGCAGGGTGACAGGCCACTTGTTGCCAAGTCACACAGCTCACGGCATGACTGTATGAAGACACCGGCCTGGCACAGAGACGTGACCCCCAGGCTGCTTCCTCATCCACTCAGGAGGGAAGAGTCGGAGGAGCTCAGTCGCTACCTACAGGATACCCACACTTCTACCAAGAGAAACCGGCCTGTTTTATCCTCAGGAGGAAAGCACAGTTTTGCATACAATCTCCTTAAATGCTTGCTCAAGTCCCAGAATCCCAGTATTCCAGTGCTGCACAGATTTCTCTCCCTTCTCCCCTCCCTCATTGCTGCCTCAGACTCCCCTCTCTTCCTCCCCTCACTTCACCCAGATCCTTAACAGGAAAGTCTCACTCGGAGATACCAGAAGGGACACAAATGTCATGGGGGCTAGTCAGGCCAACACTAAGGGGGTGGGGCCTTACAGCTGGCACCACCCAGGGGGATCCTATTTCAGCCCCTAGGGCCAGCTGGATCCAGAAAGGGACAGCCTTTGCCCTTCTGGTGGTCAACATGCGACGTGACAACCCCAGCCACTCAGATAGCCGCAGCCTTGGACACAGACTGACACCCCAGTGTGGGGGCTCAGAAGGAGGCCCCTAGTCACAGAACAGCCCATGTGTCCAGATGGCCACATGCTGGCAGAGACACCACCTGGAGAAGGCTGAGCCAAGGTGTGTCTGGTAAATCTCCGAGAGCATGACAAGAGCAACTGCTGGGGCTGCTGATTTTAGATGGCATTTCTTAAAGTGTGGCTAAGGGACCACCTGCATGAAACTCACTAGGGCACTTGTTAAAATATTCTGCATCCCCACTCCAGACCTCCTGGAGCAGAAGCTCTGTGGATAGAGCTCAGGAATCTGTATTTTCACCCGGTACTCAAGGTGATCCTATGCACACTAAAACTGAAATTAGTTGCTCAGAGGAAGTCCCAACATTGCCCTATAAGGCTATTAATGACAGGGAAGGGGCAATTATAAGCTATACGGTCTTCCTCCATCTCCCACCTGCCATATGTTCTAGGCATACAGGCCTTTAGCCTTATCTGTTCTCTCCACCATTTGTGTCAGGACTACAGCCTGGCTCTGTGGATCAGAAAACGGGAACCCAAGCCAGTACCAGGGTACACGGGTTCCAGCTACTTAGCTCTGAGTTTCCTGAGAGCCAAAGCCAAAAGGCAGTCACGACTAGTTACACAGTCCTCTTAATCCATTTATTCAACATATATAGGCTTGGTACGGATCAGTCACTTTGCTGGGCCCTGTCCACACACAAGTAAAGAAACAGATGTGGTCCCTACCGTTACCTCCCAGGTCCTCAAAAAGAGGAAAGCTTTTGCTTACATTTAGCTTCAATAGAAATTTCTTCACATGGAGTCAACAGATTAAATAAATAAATAAACACAGCAAGCGCTATAACAGATTTCATAATATTATGTCTGGTAGCATTTCTTAGTAAGGCCAAATATCCACTGTAATATAAGCAATTGGAATCCAGATTAGTGGTCCATATATAGAGGTCTCTAATGATGCTGTTCCAAGGATAAATCCTAAACTATGTAGAAGAAAGAAAAGGACCATTTATTTGCCCTTCAACTGCAGCAATATGGGGAAATGCTTTGGATGTAAGAGAGCAGGATATAAAATGTTATGCTCCATGAGGTGAAAATCTATATGCATATGAATAAAGATAAGAAGGGAATATGAAGATTTAAAAATAAAAAAAGACATAAGGGCTTAGGCTCCTTGTGGGGGGTGCTCTTAAATCTTAAAATAACGACTTATCATTGCCATCACCTGGCCCACTAGCTCCTGCATCCAAGCCTATTTTAAATGCCTCCTTCAGCCTAGCAGAGAGCTTAGCTTGGAACGATGGGCTTCCTTAAGAGCCCAACTCCACACCTATCACTGTACCAAAGCAAATGGAGCGAGGGTATGTGACTCTCAGTGACTTTATGTAGACAGCCCGACAGACAAAGATGACGCTCAGTGCAGAGCTAAACAAACTCCCTACGTTATAACACAGCCACTAACGTCGGCCTCTGAAGCCACAATGCCAAGAAACAACAGAGCAGAAGGATTCCCACCCAGATCCAATGCCCCAGAAGACCAGCTGATCTTTCTGATGCCTCCTGGGCCATCTCAGTGTGGATGCCAAGGAGAAGTAGCTTGATAACCTCTTTCTTTCCTTTCAGTTTTCAGAGAATCACAAACAAGGAGAACAGACTCAGCAAGCCCAGCAAGCCCCCTTCAGACCCTCATGGATGACTCTGGTGGGCCTACCACATTCCCAGACACAGAAATCCAACACCTGCGGAGCCCTAGACAGACAGACAGTGACGAGTGAAACCCAGCCTCAGCTACTGCACCTTTATAAAATATACAGCGTAAACTGAGAGGCTACAGGAAAGCCACGGCCTTCACTCCCTAACCCCACGGGCACCAGTCTAGTGGGCAGCCTGGCCCAGCTCCCCGAGAGCCAACACCACCCACGCCCACACCCACAGCACAGGCCCCAGCTTGCCTCCTCCATCTCCAAGACAACACCCTCCCACTCTCCCACCTCCAAACAGTACCAGTTCTTACATATCCGTGACCCCTCCTATTGGCATCTGTGCCTATCAGGACCAGGCCCCTGTCCCAATGTTAACCTGGCACACAAGCCACACAACAGTGCCCTGGGCTTGGCATAACCATCTCAAGAGAGGAGGAGTTGATGTCTGAGCATATGCTCTTACACGAGAATCCTCTTCTTGAGGGAAAAAAAAATCAAAGAGAAATCAAAACCTCATCCAGTTTGGACAGGGAAAAAATCAGTTGGAAAAGATGGGACAAGGCTGAAAGGAGGTGAGGATGGGAAAAGGACATGATCACACAGGTCAGGGACGTTCAGGTGGACAGGGAAGAAGTAGAAACTGACAGCTCAGGACAGGCTGTCACAAAGCCGCCACAGCTCACATCCCAGAGTTCGGCTTCCAGTGGTCTCTCCGTCACCCCTGGGTCAGAGGACACTGATGGGATGCAGAAAGCAAGATACTGCATCACCAAATGGAGATATCAGACACCAGCCCCATTTCTGATGCAGCAGGGCCATACTGTGTGCATGGGGTGGTATCCGCTCTCAGAGCGCCATCCCTGGCCACAGGATGTCTGTCAGGGAGCCTGGCCCACCACTGTTCCCCCCACCCAGAGAAGGAGGGCATCTGACTGCCCACATATCTCTATGGCAACCGCTGCTGAGCAGACTCAAGGTATCCAGAGAGAAAGGAAACAAATAAGTCAACTTTATAGCCAATGTAGAGAAACAGCAAGAGATTGGGCGGGGGTGGGGGGGCCAGGGAGGGAGACAGCAAGACAACCCTGCTGGTGGAGATGGAGAGAGGCCCTCCCAGCCAGGAGGCAGACACGGGCCTGCCAAACAGGTCCCAGAACAACTGTCAACATAGCAGAAGCCCTTGTGGAATTCTATAGCTTCTCTGATGCGTGGGGACATCTATTACATCTCTTAGAGACAACCAGGTCATTACTAGCCACAGTCCTCATCTTTTCCCCAGGGCATCTGTCCTGGCTCCTAATACATTTACGGCATCCTATTGCCCAGCCTTAATTCCTTTCTGAGTTTCATAACCTTTGTGACCCTGCTGCACCCTGCAGCCCTAGATGAGCCGACCCATCCACTGTACTCACCAGACCTGTTCACAGAGCACTTCACACATTGCTGGGTCTCTACCTATCAGATGAGGTGAGTTTGGCAAGCACCCAATACAAGGTTCAGGGAGTGTAGGTTCGAGGTGTGAAAAACAGGGCCTGACCCTCCCAGCCTCAGGTACTCCAGAGGATCTCACAAGTCAGGCTCCAAGGCCCCGGACTTCACAGTCCTCAGACCCCAAGGTAACGCTGCTCCCGCCCAGACCAGGTCATTGAGATTTCCAGACCATGAGGCACCATCACCCTCTACCCAGGACAGACTGCATCTGCTGCTGTACCACCAACTTTGTAATTTGATCAAAAAAGCAATCAAGTTCATCTGGCAGTATTTGTTCCTGAGAAGCCCTCGCCAGTAGCAGCCTCCCTTGATGTTTACAGATTTCCTTCCCATGGGAGTCTGTTCTGCTGCCTGGTGGGCAGGGGGAACTGGATTTGCTGAGCTTACTGTTCACTTACTGAATTTCCATCTTAAGTCACCACTGGGAAACAGGGACTAGGACAGCCCTGGAGTGCCTACCACTGCCCCCAACACAGACTTCAAAGGCCCCAAGTAAGAGCTCTCTATTCCATTCCACCCACCACTCCCCATCTCTCTCCCTCCCTAAAAACTGAACTCCCTTGAGCCTTCAGGGACCAGTCCTCCCTGTAGCTACCTACATTTCTCATCTTCTTACTTTTCTACCTGAGCACTTATGGATCCCCATGCAACTCCTTGCCTGGCTTCAAAAATCTACCTACCCTGAAATTCCCACTCTTCTCCAAGTGCTAAAATGCACAAGCCCCAACGCCTGGAGCATTTTCAGAAAAAGCCAAAATGCTTGGAGGCACCCCAGGGAGAGGTCAAGTTGGGGAACACTCACCACGAGCCGACAACTTCTTGGTATTGATGATTTTTGCTGCATACTCCTGCGTGGAGGTTTTCTTCACACACCTGCGGACCACAGAGAAAGCACCCCTGGAGGGAGAAGGGGGAAAGAACTGGGACACGGAACAGAGCAGAGTGACACAGACACACTTCAGGTCTTAGGACAGCTGTGCTCCCATCACCAGATCTTTGGTCAAAATCACACACACACACCAGCATAGTGACCATCACCATCCAACATGGGGCAGGAGGATGTGGCCACTGCATGACACTGAACAGATGTGGGTGGAGAACCACCCCACTCCCACCCCCACATCCAGTTGCTGGGCAAAGCAACAGCCCCAACCTCAGGCTGTGCATCAGAAGCTGGTGGGCAATGCTTAAAAACACACACCTGCTGCATCTCACAGACAGCCCTGCGTCCCAGCCAAGAGAACCAGGAGAAGGGAGCAGAGACCCTGTTCTTCTCTCAGCAGGAATAGTTGAGAAGAGGGGTAAGGAGAGGTTAGAAAGAGGGTATAATTCCGAGAGAGGTACCTCCCTCAACCATGAGAAAAGGTGAGGAAAGTGAGGCTCAAATCCCCCACAACCGGTTTCATCCATCCCGGGTCAACTGACAGCAAGCAAAGAGAGGATCCTGCTGTGGGTCTCATTCATCAATAGCTCCCCTTCCCCATGATTTTTTCCTTTACGCGCCCCCCCGACAATCCCGCAAATGGGGGCCCGCACTCTCCAGCTCTGGAAACATCCAGGGGGGCTGGCAGGGCGGGGGCTGCAGTGGCCGGGCTTGGTGCCGCGGGTTGGGGGCCGGGGCTGTAGCGGCGGCCAGCTCAGTGCGGAGGGGAGTGGGATGCTGCGGCTGCGGCGCGCGGCTCCCGGGACCACTGCAGGGATGGGGGAGGGGACAGAGGGGTGCTGCAGCACTGCCCAGCAGAGGGGCTGGGATCCTGGAAGCGGCACTAGCGGGGGGCGGGGCCCGGCACCAAACATCCCCCCCACACCCGGGCACCGCAGCGGGGTTGGAGCTGCAGGGCCCAGGAGGGTCCTGACTGCCAGATGTGTGGGACCTGAGACGGGTGCTGAGTGAGCTCCAGAGCAGGGTGGGGAGTGGGAGGCGAGGAGGCGGGGCTGGGATGGGGGCGCCTGAAAGGTGCAGGAGGGGCGGGGCTGGAGGGCGCCCAGGAGCGGTCCGGGGCTGCAGTCCCCGCAGCAGCGCGGGGTGCAGCAGCCCGGGCAGCTGCTGCAGGGCGCAGAGGGGGCTGCGGGGCAGGGAGCTAGGGCGAGGGGGCCCCGGAGGCTGCGGGCGGGAAAGGCTGGGGGTGGGGCGGGGCGAGGGGGCGCTGCAGCGGCCGGTGCAGGGCCGGGGGGCGGGGCGAGGAACCGCATAGCGCCCGGGCGGCGGGGGCGGGGGCCGGGGCGGGCGGGCCGTACTTGCCAAGCTCCTCGAAAAGCTGGTAGTCGTCGGTGAAGCGGGTGCAGGTGGCGGTGGTGGCCATGCTGGCGGCGGGCGGACGCGGCGGTGCAGCCCGCGCCGACGTCGGTGCACAGTCACCGCCGCCCGGCCGAGGGAGCAAGAGGAGGAGACGGGGCTGAGCCCGGCAGCACCGCGAGACTTTACCGGGGAGAGCGAGGGAGGGAGGGACACCCCCGCGCCCGCCCGCCCGCCCCGCCCCCAGCCCGGCCGGCCCCCCGCCCAGCACCCGCCCCGCCCCCTAGGAGGGGCCTCCTGCCGCCAGCCCCGCCCCGCTCCGGGAGCCGCCCGGGCTGCGCCCCGCCCGCAGGGGAGTTGAGGGGAGGGGGTCCCAGCCCCGGGCCATCCGCCGAAGTGGTGAAAGGTTGGCGACCGGTGAGCGTGTCCCGGGGCAGACACTGCACGGGCTCGGAATCTGCGTGCGAGTGTGTATCAGGAGTGTCTAGGGGTCTGGACCCCCCGAGTTCTCTGACGGGCCCCACAAGCGGGTCCTAAGTCCCCAGCCTGGCTTGGCTCACGCGATGCGGAGAGAGGGCCAAGGTCAAAAGCCAGTGTCAAACTGCACACTCGGGAGGCATCCCCAGCCTATGCAGAGTCAGCTCTCAGCAGCCTTCCCTCTGGAAGCTAACAGTCTAGACTTGTGTAAGCATCAGGGCCATTATTAGATAAAACCCTTCAGGTACGGTTTGTTCAGGGAGACCAGGCCTGGGCCACGGATGCAGGTGAAACTGCCTTCCCTCACTCCAACTTAGAATGTTCTCTCTCAGGACCATAATGAAAAAGATGAAGTGGGAATGATTGGAAAAGGCTTCACTGCAGTGTGGGCTAGAAAAGCAAATGGAAGAAAGGTGAAAAAAAATCCCCATTTTCTTGCAGGGCACCTATATTTTATATTTTATGGCACTTACTACATTTTGTAATGATATGTTTACTGGTATGAGAGACGGTTGAACTAGGATATGGTTGTCCATCAAGTGAACTCTGGGATCAGACTGCCTGGCTTGGATTTCTGGGTAACTCATTGACTTCAGGCAAGTCACTTAATCTTTCTGTGTTTCAGTTACCTTATCTGAAAATGGGAAAGAATAATGGTATCTACCTCAAAAGCTTGTGAGTATTAAGTGGGCTGAATCACATAAAGCACTTAGACTAGTACCTAGCACCTAATTAGAATCATGTTAGCTGTTATTATTTGTTTAATATTTGCCTTCCTACTAAATTGTAAGTTCCAATAGGGTAGGGCCTCTGTCTCCTTTGTTCACCATTGTATAGTTAGCCCCAGACCCTCAGAGAGTATCTGTGGAATGAAGAGACTACTTGGGGTCCTGGCAGAGGGCCATCCTCTGTCCTTCCTCTGTCCCCACTGCCAGTGGATGGTAGGACTGAAGCATGTAACTGTCTTGATGGAGGAGAAACAGGCTGGGCAGATTCCTGACCTGCCCAGGCAGCTGTACCCCAAGTTAGCGGCCAGCCCCAACTGGGCAGGGCAAAGCGCTGCCAACTGCTGCAGCTCAGTCTTGATTACAGCAGGATGCCCACTGGGAGTTAGGCTTCCATTGTCAGCAAGCTGGCTTGCCTGGAGAAGGCAGCTGAGAGACTAAGAGGCATCCCAGCCTCCCAGGCTGTCTCCCTGAGGGGGTGGGTGAAGCAAAGTTCCTAGGGAGGTCTCCCCTCCTTTCCTTACTCAAAAGCCCAGAGAGCTGGTCCAAGAGCCAGATTGCCCAGTGGGGGCCATTAAGGGAATAGGAGAGGAAAAGCATTAGCAAATTGCCTGAGAGGAGGGGAGAGAGGGCCAAAGGAGAGGATTGAGGTGCAGAACACCATACCCCACCCCTCCCCAGGGCAGCAGGAAGTAAGGTTCTGGGGAGTAAGACCACTTCCTATCTTGAAGCACCAGGTGAGAGCCTGACTCCGAGTCCTGGAGTGGGGCGGGGCAATAAGACTGTACACAAAGAGATGACAGAAGGGCTGAGTTTTGTTTCCACCTTAAAGGCAGAAGTGACAGCTGGCATGCCCTCCAGCAATAGGGGCTGCATATTAGTTAATCATCACTGTGCCCTTCCTGAGCCCTCAAGGAGGCTTAGTTCTTGACCTCCAGATGCTAAAACTTTATATTCATTAATGGAAGATGGAGTGAGAAGATGGAGAGGCCAGAACTAGCACAGACTAGGGTTGCCATGGAGTCCCCTAGGGTTTCCCAGGGGAAAATGTAAAAACAGGACTACAACCCTGACCTTTCTCATATGCCCAGTGTGAGAGGGGATCTCCTCCTGGCTGAGGGTGAGGGTTCTACATTGGGTATTTTAGGGTAACCATATAAAGGACTTTGGGTCTATGGGTAAAAGGAAGAGAGACGAGAAAAATATTGGAATGAAGCCTTGGTGATAGCTCAGGATACTGCATAAGCAGAACTAGCTGCCTTTCAACAGATATTTATCAGCTGCTTACTGTGTGTTTGGCACTGCCTCTTACTTTACAAAACATCCAAATAAAGTGGAAAATTAGACTTTACACAATTAGAATTGTTTAATTATTCTCTCCCTTTCCCTTTCTGTGTCTACCTCACTTCTTCCTCACTCTCTCACTGCTTGTCTCAACAGCTCAGACTCTGACGTGGCTACAGTGGCTCTTTGGAGCCTATGGACACTTCTGTGTACACATACAAATACACACCCTTGCACATGCCCTCCTTGATCCCCACTGCTGTAGCACCCACACAACCTCCAGCTACCCCGCAGCAATTAGCGTTAAGATACACATAAATAATAAAGAGTTTACCAGTTCCCTGTGCATCAGTACCTATGGCAACCTCATGGGGTCCGCTATCTGCACTGTTCCGGTTGCAGCCAGTCCCCTGGGCAGTGCCCGCCCTCTTTCTTTGCCCACAGCACAGGGAACGGAGTTAATGGGGAATTAGGAAAATGATGCCCTGATAATCATCAGAGGGGCACCTCTGGGTGGGACCCTCTATCATTCTGCTGACCTTTCTCTTTGAAGGCTCTGAAAATTACACCATGGGTCTGCTCCCTGAATGAGACAACCTTCCCTCCGTAATTTTGGAATGCAATTTTAGAGTATAAAGATACTTATTCTTCAGACCCAAGGAAAATGGAACAGTTGAAAGTGAGGTATTTAAATGCAAGGAGAATGATGCTCTTGGAGACAAAGAATAGTTACCTGCTTATAAGGGGATGTTGTAAAGTACATTTGAAGAGAATTCAGTCTTGTGCCCATGAGAAGTTTTCAGTCCACATTCCACAGAACCTTGTGGGTTATTTGGTCATCCCCAGTAACTGCTCAACATATATATAGATATTCCACATAAGATTTTGTTGAAGAAAAGATTCCCTGGCTAAAAATAGTCCTTGAAAATAAGTTTGAAACCCACTAGACCAGTGGCTTATGAGGTACCCTCCAATTTGAAGATTCTATGACTAGTTTGGAGAATTAGGGGTGGTGAGGTCATGGCCTCTCTCCAAGGATTCTGAGAAATTATTAGTGGTGAGGCTTTTGAAACTAGTGGGAAGATGTGATTGATAATGGGGATAGGAAAGAGTGAGAAAGACAAATGAAAACATTTAAATAAGCAATCCTCAAACTAGAAGTGGGTGAAAGATATTCCCCTCCCCTGGAAGACACATCAAATCACAACCATACACAGAAAAGTTCATATGCCCTGTTGGCAGTGAGAGCCACTCCCAACAAAGCCACTGTCCTTAGTGGGAGTGTCTGAGAGCCACCCATCCCTCACGTGTCTAAGAGCTGAAAAGAGGATTAAGCATCACAGATTAAATCAATGACTATGATATTTCTTCTTTTTCTTTTTTTTTATTAAAGTATCATTGATAAACAATCTTATGATGGTTTCACATAAACAACACAGAGGTTTCAGCATTTACCCATATTGTCAAGTCCTCACCCTCTCTATGGTGGTCACTGTCAATCAACGTACTAAGATGTTATAGAGTCATTACATATGTTACATATATGTTATAGAGTCTTCTCGGTACTGTACCTATATTGTGATTGTGAATTATAGAGCCCCTTAATCCCATTCTCCCTCCCCACCCACCCTCCCCAACCCCCCCCTTTGGTAACCCCTAGTCCCTTCTCAGTGCTGTGAGTCCACTGCTATTTTGTCCTTTCAGTTTTGCTTTGTTTTCATACTCCACAAATAAGTGAAATCATTTGGTATTTGTCTTTCTGACTATGGTATTTCTGAAAAAAGGAGCTGAAATGTTTAAGGTGAGGGGCTTAACTCCTAAAGAACTGAGCAATAGGGGATGAGATTTTGAGGTGAGAGGCTAAGGACATTTGGAGTGAGGGCCGAAGCATTTGGTGTGAGGAACTAAGCTGTTTGGAATAGGGTCTGAAGTGCTGGGGATGAGCTGAGGTCAGAATGTCAGGTGAGTTATAAGAGTGTGTAATGTGAGGAGCTGGGATATTTGGAGTGCGGGGTGGAGGGGCTGGCAGGGAGGAACTCCCTTCCAATTTCCAGCTAGTGGGCTGGTTCCAAAGGGCATTCTGATTCCTTCCTTCCCACCCTCAAGTCCAGGTCAGGGCTCCCTCTGCCTCCCCACCCCTTCACCATCCCCTTCAAGACTGTGTGTTCCACAAAGACAGAAGGCACCTGATCTTTCCCCTTGTATCTTCAAAACCTAGCATGAAGCCTTGCATATAGTAGGCACTCACTAATTATTTGTGAAATGAATGAAGTATTGGGGGTGAGAGGCTGAGATATTTGGGGTGAAGAGAGTACCAGTGGAGAGGCGACAGCTGTCATCAGAGGAAAAAGGGAGGTGGCTGCCTGCAGCAGCAGGTTGGCCCGGGGCAGGAATAGCGGAGTGTGGGGCCCCCTGGTGGGCAGGTCTGAGGCATATAGGGTGCTGGGAGGAAGGATGGGAAGGTGAGAGGAATGTGAATGACAAAGGGAGAAGATATTAAAAACCACAATTGTAGCTAAGGGTTAGAGAGCTTGTAACTGGAAAGGCACTAAGTCCTCTTATGTGAGCTATTCCATTTCACTCTCACCACCACACTGTGAGTGTAGGAACCATCAGCCCCATTTTACAGAAGAGGAAACTGAGTTTAGAAAAGTAAAATAGCTGGCCTAAGGGCAAACAGCTAATATGTGGTAGAGCTGGGATGATGTGACTGAAGGGAATGAATAGAAATGGATATGGGGGGTGCAGTAAATGGCAGGGCTGTATGTTGGGGGGTAGAAATGGATATGGGGGCAGTAAATGGCAGTAGTGTATGTTGGGGGCTTCAATTCAGATGTGCTCATATCACCAGTGGGATCTAGATTGGAATCTTAAAACCAATGTGGACTTACCCAAACCAGTTACAGTCTGGAATCCAGGCACTTAACTAGAGAAGACACTCATTCATTCACTTCTTTATTTTATTGAGCCCCTCCTCTGATCCAGTCACTTGGGAAATAGAGGAGAACCACCTGACAAAATTTCTGCCCTCATGGAACTTACATTCTTGTAAGCAGGCAATGAACCTAAAAAGAGGGCATTTTAGGCTACAGTAAATTCTACAGAGAAAATAAAATAAAGCCATGAGATAGGAAATGAGGGAGGCAGATAGAGAATTCAGTTAACAGAGGTGCTTCGACATGGCTGCCCTTGGAAAGTAATTTCTAAGGGAGACCTAAATGATGACAGGAGGTAGTCATTTAAAGATCTGGGACAAGAGCATTCCTGGTATAAGGAACTGCAGCAAAGGCTTGAGATAAAAATGGTCACGGTATATTTGAGGGGTAGAAAGAAGTTGGTGCGGCAGGACAAGAGTGGACAAGGTGGGAAGCAGTAGGAGAATAGGACCTAGAAGCCCTAATAAATCCTGCTGTTCTGGTACAACCACCCTAGTGCTTCTTCCAAACTCTATAGGTCACAGGGAGTCCACAAGGGCAGGCTGCCTCCATGCTCAAAAAGGCACCCCAGCTCAGTGCCAGAAGATACCTTCACCAAGGGAAGACATAAATCTGGGCCTGAAGCTGGAGGTGATTTTGTTCCTTATCTACCACAAAGTTGGGTGTTGGAGATTGACTCAGGATGACCTCTCAGTGCACCAGGGGCTCTGGGGATGATGTAACGAGGGGTTCTGCAGAAACAGCCAATGTTCCCTCAGTCCATTTAGACAACTCTCTGCCCTGGGTAAGCTTCAGGTCTAACTCTTATAGGGGATAGAAAGATGGGCCAGAAATAGGCAAGAAGAAAAGCATGGTAATATAAACAATGATATAAAACAAAAGATTAGTACCATTGTACAAATAGCTGCCTGAATCGCATTTCCCTCCCCTCTGCCAGTTCCCTCCTATCTGCCTGTTCTCTGTTAAGACTAAGAGTTTTCCAGCAGCAGACTCACAGAACCCAAGAATGGACTAACAGTTACCAAAGGGAAAGGGACTGGGGAGGGTGGGTGGGAAGGGAGGGATAAGGGGACTAAGGGCATTATGATTAGCACACATAATATAGGGGGGCATGGGGAAGAAAGTATAGCACCGAGAAGACAAGTAGTGACTCTATATCATCTTACTATGCTGATGGACAGTGACTGTAATGGGGTATGTGGTGGGGACTTGATAATGGGGGGAATGTAGTAACCACAATGTTGCTCATGTGAAATCTGAGCATAAGATTGTATATCAATGATACCTTAATAAAAAAAAAGAGTAAGAGTTTTTCCCGGACTCTTGACCAGATAAAATCCCTGTAATGGCAGCTCTGAAAGTTCCATCTGCCACTTCTTCAGAGCACTTGTCCCAAGTGTAGTCTTCCAGGCATTTGTGTGACTGTAGACCTCATGAGGGTAGGGTCTAAAGTGTGTGAAGTGCCTGGGGCATTGTAGGTGCTCAATAAATGCATGGAAGGTAAAAGCAAAGTATGCTGTGGGACTTTTAAGGTCAGATGGCACAATCAGAAAAGACTTGGAGGAGATGGAAGGAGGGGAAGGATATTGGCAGATGGAGATGGAGGTAAGGAGGCACTGCAGGCAGAAAAGAAAGTGTGACTCAAGCACTGAAACACTGTGGGCTTGCAGATGTTTGAGAAACTGAGTGGTCAAGTAAGCTGGAGGGGAGGGTAGAGAGGGGAGAAACAGGACATAAAGCTCAGGACCAGCTGGAACTAAATACTGTCTGGTGGTGGGTAGGCTTACAGGCCGGGCAGAGATGGCCTTTAGGAAGGACCAGTGTCCAACTTTTTGGACTCTAGACCAGCACTTAGATCCTAGACCTGGGCTACCAATGATTAGCCATCAGATATTCCCATTTGAATGTCCTGCTGTCCTCCCCAAATTCAACATGATCCAAATACAAATTAGATTGAGAGGCAGTCTAACATGGTGGTTAGGAACACTGAGGCCAATCCTGGATCTGCCTCTTACTAACTGCGAGGCTGCAAGTTTTATAACTTCTATGTACCTCAGTTTACTCATCTGCAAAACAGAGATAACAATAGCGCTCACCTCAGAGGGTTTTATGATGAGTAAATTATTAGTACATAAGAAAAATAAAATGGTGCCTTGCATAGTAAGGACTCAATAAATATTAACTATTATAATTATTCCCCTTGCCACCCTTGACAAGTTTTCTCAGTTCCTTTGGCTCTGACAGTGACATGACTCTCCAGCCGATGATCTAGGTTCAGAATCTTGAAGTCAACTTTGACTCATCCCTTAACTCACTTAGGGGTCAGAGCTAAGTTTGCATTCTACCATTTACTAGTTGTGTGACTTTGGGCAAGTTACTTAAAACTTGACGAGCTTCATCGTCCTCATTGGTAAAATAAAGATGTCATAGCTTCCACTGCAGTGTTTGTTTTAATAATTTAATGATAATATTTGTAGGTTAATGGCTCAATGCCTGATGCTAACTAAATGATAGTTGTTTATTATCAGGAACCAACATCAGTATACTTTCCTTTTTAAATGTCTCTATCCATCCCTTCTTTTCCATTCCCCTCTCACCATCCTAGATTAGGTCTACCTCACCCTCCATAGTATTGCAGTAGCCCTGCTAACTTTGCCAACTCCATTTTATAGTGCTCTTTCTTTTTTCTGAAATATTATTTGAACATTTACTCTTTTTCAGGCCACTGTCTAAATGCTAGGGGTAAAACAGTGGACAAAATAGATGTTATCCCTGCCCTCAGAGAAGGACAAAGTATGCACAAAGAAGCAACTAAATATTTACTATGTCAGGAGGTCATCAGTGCTATGAAGAAAATTAAAACAGGGAAAGAGGATGGAGGTGCTATTTAATATGGAATGGTCATGGAAGGCCCCTTTGCTGAGGTGAACATCTATGCAGAGATCTGCAGGAAAAACATTGCTTTTAGTAGGCTACATCTTTGCCGAAAAGCTATCCCCTTCAGAATTAAGTATGAATGCTCAGGTATAACTGTCTAAATCCTCCGTAATTCTTGTCAGTCTTGTGATGTCATACCATTCCCAGAATGCCTCTGCTTCTACAGACTTGCTCAACATGTTTAAGAATGTACATCATTGGATTAATAGCACTTACCTTATAGTGGTATTAACGTGAACTTTTCCTCTTCCTTAAATGTGATTTCTAAATTTTTTACGATGAACACATTACTTGAATAGCATCAAGAACAATAATGCCGTATTTTCTCCCCATCATCTTATTTCAATATTCATATAACCCTGAAGTAAATTGTATTGTCCCCATGTCACAGATGAGGAGACTGAGGCACACAGAGCAGTTACATTAATCTTCTGAACTCAGCTCTTGAAATATTTGGCACCTGATTGTATGTTTGCTGCTTGCTTTTTAAAAATTTTAGTTTTGCCTTCTAAGTTAGATCACAGGTTTCTTAAGGGCAGAACCTTGTTTTATTCTACATCTCCCTTTCCCCTCTCCCTATGCTTTCATCAGAGTACTATGTACTGTACATAACGAGTGCTTTTTAATAGATTGGTCTGACTGGTCTATTGCTGTGGTGCCATTTCGTATGTTCTGGACCATGGGACCAAGAATGGAGAACCTGGAGATCCTGGGGACAGAGATGAGGAAGCTGGACCTCTACCCGCAAAAGGCAGTGATTCCGATTGTCCACTAGAGGCCGCGGTAGGCCCGGTTTTAGAGAGCCAGCAGGGCTGTGGATTGCTCGGCAGACCCTGCCCCAGGAGTCATTTCCAACACCAAGTCTCTGAGAACCCAAGGCCCCAGAGGCAGCTTATCAGTGTCCCTGGCTTCAGTTTCTTCCAGTAGATCAGACTTGGAGTGAGTTAGCTCCAGAATAAAAGCGGCTGATGGCAGCTAAATAGCAGGAGTATACTGGCAGGTTCCAGATGCCCCTCAATTAGCCAGATCAGCAAACATGTATGGAGCACTTTACTGAGCACCTGCTGTGTATCAGGAAGTGTGCTAGACTCTGGGACTAGCTCAGTGAACAATACAGACTCTGTTCCTGCCCTCCCAGCTCTTACCATCTAAGGAGGGATGCAGATCATTACACCTAAAATTATTATATTGTGTGATAAGCTGCTGACATGATTTCTGTTCCAGGGTAGTTCTCCTTGTGTTTCATTATCCCATGGGATATCTACCTGCTTTCCAGAAAAAAAAAAAAAGAAAGAAAGGTGAGAGGCAGAGCAAAGAACATTTGCCCACATTTGGAGAGTCACTGCAGAGCCCTCTCCTCTCTGGAGGTGGAAGGATTCTCAGTGGCTCCTGGTAGATCTCAGGGCATCTGGTGGTGGGGTGGGTGCCGGCATTGAGGAAGTGCCAGACTACCTCACCATCGGTTTGCTGGCCTTCTTCCAAGTGGCCTTGGAACTTCTCCTGGGAGGGGAAGCAAATTCCCCAGATTTTGGAGTGTGACTCAGACCACTGGCTTTCTGACTGATTTCTCTTGCCTCTTTCTTTTCTTAGCTCTTTTTTCTCAGAGTATCAGTCAATAAATATATTTATCAAATGAATTTTATGATTAGGGCACCCTTTTTTACCCAGAAGCATGAAGTGAAGGTAGTTACAACAGAGTTAGGGAGATATCTAGAGAGGAGTAGAGACGGACACCCACGCAATGCAGCATTTTGGTAAGTGCAAATTGGTAGCTGTAGACAATCATTGCTGGGGTTGATCCCTGGAAGCTGAAGTGGTCTGGGGTGGCTTCCTCCCTGGACAAGGTGACCAGAGTCTTCCAGGGTGGGCCCTTAATCTGCCCCATGGTGGGGTTTCTCTGGAAGAGGTGTCCTCAGAGAAGAGAGAGGACATCCCCCACACCCCAGCTGTTCCACTGTGCCTGGACAAGGGGCTCAGAGGCCCATGTGCTCCACATTCCTGAGAAGCAGCTTCTGAGTCAGAGCCCCAGAAACAGCTGAGGCAGCTTCATGCTGGAGTCTTGGCTCTCTTTTCCCGATTTCTGTCCAAAAGCAACTCCCTCCCCAGCTATTTGGATGTGACCAGAAACCCAAGCCAGTCTCTGGGATAGCAGTCTGGATCGGCAGTCTGTACAATGTATTTTCCCTGCATCCTCTCTCAGTAAAAGTGTGTGCCCAATGCTACCTGTCCCAGGAAGTCCAGGGGGTGAGGGAGACGACCTGTGCCTGCAAGTAGAAGCTCCCAGTGCAGCCTTTGTTGGGCTGCTTCCTGGAAGGGGTTCTTAACTAGGACTTGGCTTGAGTTAAGACAGCAGTATTCCCTGGGCAATCTGCCAGAGCCGCCTCACTGCCTAGGCGAGGTGCCCAGGACATGCCAGGGCAATGCCAGAGAGCTGACTCGGGGGCTGCCTAAGGGGAACTGAAAAATCCTTAGCACCCACCAGCTAAGAGCCCTGAGGCCCGCTGTAACTGCCTTGTAGTGCCAGACCACCAACAGGCTCCGTGGGTGGGTCCACTCCTTAGCCACTGATCTATGAAGCACGACATTTCTCAGGGCTGCCCACAGAAGGCCAAGCCTTCCCCTCTCTCCCTGAGCTCCTCTCTTCCAATGAAGACCTCTAGACATGCAAGGCTAGGTTCCCCAACCCCCTCTGCAACCAATTCAGGCACTGACATTGTCACTTCCTTATGACTGTGACCTTGGGCAAGTCACTTGCTTTGGTGAGACTTAGATTTGTTATGTTTAAGGTAGGACAAATACTACCTGCCTGCCTCATAGGACTGCACTAAGGATAAAATGAGATCATGTCTATGAAGTTACCTTATATACTATAAAGCACATTTGTAAGAAAGTATTACTACTGTCATGGTTATTTCTGAGATAGGAATTAAAGCTGCTGGTCCCTGAATGTCAAAGTCCTCCCCTTTGTCTCTTTTGTCTGATAAATTGCTCTGAAGCCAGTGCTGGAATCCTAACCCAGTCCTGAACCTCAGAAGCACTGACACAAGGTTCTTCTGCCTGGGGGTATGGGGCCACCTCAGGGAAGCACCCCCCACCTCCTCTGCTCTGTTAAACCGGTTCTTTCCTTTCTAATCAGACTCCTCCAGCCCAGTCGTCTGCAGTGATGACAAAAGAACCTAAAATAGCACAGGCTCTGCAAACACTGCTGGAGACAGCTTAGGGCATGAGGTGCTGCCTCTCTGCCATGGGCTTGTCTGGGCATCCCAGCCAGGTGCAGCCCTCTACCCTCCAGGCCTGGTGTGTCTTCCTCTGAGCTGCACCGGGATGACAGTGCCTCTTGTCAGCACTTTGGATGATTGCCTAGAAAGCTGGCTTGGCTAGAGGTGCCAGGGGAGGGGGCTCACAGCTCCCCCACAGTACCTCACACCCGCACTCTCCATGGACCAAGAGGCTAGGCGAGCTGGGCTAAAATCACGCAGAACAGTAGCTGTCTGGTGGCTCTGGGGAGCGTGGCTGACTGGGAACCAGAAAAGTCTGACCTGAGGACCGTGTAGCCAGCAGGCCCTGGCTTGTCTCTCTTGCTGCAGAGCCAGTTTGGGGCAGGCAGCTGCTGGGCCTGCCTTGGCTCTGAGAACCCCACAGGGCCTTAGTGTGACTTACCCTGGTGGGAGTGGTGGCTGCCCCGGCCCGGGAGGAGGAGGCTTGAGCAGAGAGCCAGGGGGAGGAACTGCCATTCTGGCAGCAGCATTCATCATTGCTGAGCCCCTCTCTAGTTCTCTGTATTTTAAGCAGTCATTTCCACACAGCAAGTCAGCCAATTCTTTCTTAAACACTTTTCTTTAGCCAATGTGTTCCTTTCCTGGTGATTCCTGTTAGAAAGACAGATGAAGTCTTAGTTTATGTCAGGAATCCCAAACTGATGATCTTCTAGCTAAATCCAGCCCTTAAATCTATTTGTGTTGACAGGCACAATTTTGATTGGGAAGATTTAACATTAAAAGAATCCAGATTTTTCAAATACCTCTTAATGTTTTGTGTGCTTAGGTTGGTTTCTCTCAGAGGCAGACCCTGAGACAAGGGTTCAGTTACAAGTAGTTTCTTTGAAAGGGGATCCTAAAAAACTCCAGTTAGGGAGTGGGGAAGTGGGGCAGGGGCGGGAAGGGATAAAGGTAAGTTATCAAGGAAGTTACTGGAGCTTCTCTTGGGGAACTCAAGGCAACAGTGAAGAACATCTCTCTTAAAGTTATCTCACCTGAGAGGCAAGGCATTAGCATATTTCTCTACCAAACCCATCAGTCATTGGCCGGGAGCTGTTATGGTGTGGGGACAGAGCAGTCATGGCAGTGTGGTGTTAGTTCCTGGGAAACATCCAGCCTGCTGTACAGTAGGAAAGAGTGAGTTCCGAAGGCCAGAGGAAACTGCAACTGATAGCATCTGCTACAGCATGGAAGATCTAGTGAAATGGGTCCTTGGTTCCCACTTGGCAAAAATTAGCAGGATGCCAAATAGCAGTTGCCCCTTTAAACCAGACAAGAGCTCTCCAATCTGCCATAATCCCTATCCACCCTCTCCGCCCATTGTCCTGCATTCAGTCTGCTTTACTTTTTATATTACCTGCTTGGTCTCTGGGGTGTCTGCATTTGTGACCCTTGGTTTATGCCTATGTGCAGGCTCTTCCACTATAGTTGTAAATCTCACTGTGTCTGTTTCCAATGACTTGTTATTCTTTTTTGAACCCTGTAAGGCAGTTAGCTTGGTGATTGCAAAAGATGTTGACTGATTACTTCTGTTTCTCTAGTTCGGTACTCTGAATTTTTAAAAATTCTCTGAGTCTCACATCTCCTTACCTCCATGCAGTTATATACACTGCATCAAATTGTGTAATAGGTCCTTGCTTTGGGCACAGACCTGGGGAAGCCCTTTGTTATCTCTTCAACATATCCAGCCTTATTGGCTTTCATTTCCTAGGATGCACTGAGTTCCTTTTTGCCTAATATCAACTCCTCTGCCTGGGAAGTTCTTTTTCCCTTTGGGACAGGCTAACCCATATTCTCCCTTTAGGACTCAGCTTAAATGTCACCTACTTAGTGAGGCTTTCCATATCAGTCACTTGACCCCTTACTAGGTTATGTCCCTCCACTGTTCATTCTCACAGTGCACTGTATTCCTTCTTAATGTATTTACATAATTATATACCTAGTGGTATAATTTGTAGTTAGACTGGAGTGTCATCATTAATGCAATTAATATATGCAAACCCAACCATACACACTGAGCTGAAATAGCAAGAAACAATGGAAATTCCATTATTTAAACTCACATTCCACCATTAAAGTCAGATCTGGACATCTACCACCCCAGTGTCACACCCAAAGTACAAAGAGAAATAAATGTTATTTCTTGGCTTCTAAATGCCAAGGTCCTGGTGACTTAATGTATTTCCAAGAATAATTTTGCAATCTTTGCTTTGTGGACTGATTTTAGAATCCCACATCACCCCCACAAACACCCACAAATGCAGAAGATGGAAATCCACTGTATTATTGGTCTCTCCCTCTAGATTGCAGCCCCATGAGGACAGGCAACATGCTTGCTTCCATCAGCGCTGGATGCTCAGGGTCTAGCAAAGTGCTGGACACATAGTAAGTGGCCATCAATAAAACTTTGTTGTATGGATGATGATGGATGGACGGTGGAGAAGGGTCGATCAGAGCTGGGAGGACTGTGCAGAAGGTACCTAGAGATAGGCTGGTACTTAATATGACGTTGCTACCTACCAGGCTGGGGGCAGAAGGCTGGAGGGAATGAGGTGGCTGAACTACTGCCATCGGACTGTGTCTCTAAAGGGCTGCACTTGTACAGGTCTCTCAGGGTTTGCTAAGCCCCATACTCTACTTTCCCCCAAACCAAGATCTCTGGATTAGAGCCTTATCCCCAGCAGTACAGCTGCCTCTGAGTCACCGCCTAGCACTGCTGTGTCCCTCGGGGCCCAGACAGTGCACACCATTTTGCGTGGATTCCCAGCCCAAACCAAAACTCCACCCAACCCCCTACTGTGACCCTGCCCATGACTCCCTCCCCATCCTAGCCCAAAACTCTGCTTTGACCCAATGCCAGCCCTGATCTTGATCACAGTTGTTTTTCAGACCTGTTGCCAATCCCAGCCTTGATTCATATCTTGGCTGTAACCTTGACCCAGACCATCCTTGCTTTTGATCCTGAGTATGTTATACACCAGTGCTTTTTTGGTTATTGTATAAAGCTTCTACATATATTACTGAACTTGATATTTATAACTCTATGTAATCCTCTTCATTTTACAAATGAGAAAACAGACTCAGTGTGAAAAATACCCAAAGTCACATAGCTAGCATAGTGGGGTGCCCAGACCAAATTCAGGTCTTCCCGCTCTAAACCCAGGGCTCCAGGAGTCTGGGTTACTGAAGCTCCAGATACAGGTCCTCACTGCCCATGTGGCAAAGTGATCCTAGGTAATTAAAGACCTCAGAATAAGTGGTGAGAATAACAATAACCTTAATTTCCTGGGCAATTTCTTTGTGACATGCAAAGTGCTACAAATCTTTTAATATATTATCTCATCTAATCCCCAGCATGAGGCTCTGCAGTTCCATTTTACAAGTGAGGAAACCATGTCTTTTGGAGGTTAAGTAATTTGCTCAAGGTCACACAGCTAGTAAGAGGCAAACCAGAATTTGTCCCCAAGTCCCTCTGACTTTAAATGCAGCTCACTTCAACATTTACAAAGAAATAGGATGGCAACAGGAAGCACCTAGGAGCCTGGGTCTTGCAGTCATGTTCCCACCATACTTTTGAGCTACAGTGCCAAATTCCAGGTTATTGTGTTTGATCACCAAACTGGGTCAAAAATGAGTCAAGCCTTGGTAGGACTGACTCACTGTGGTGTCTGCCAGTTCTAAAAGGAGACAGGAAGCCTCAGAAGGCAATAGCCAGCTGACCACTACAGAGGGGACCACTGTAGAGTCCCAGAAGTATCCGCCACAAGTCCCGTGGTGGTTAAGCATGGAAACCCATGTGCCTGCCAAAGAAAAGATCCAGACTCAAGACTCATTTTAAAATCAAACATGCCAATCCCCTATTCTTTCTCCATGCTCAGCCTTACCCCCAGTAGGGCTGTGTTTGGTCAGCTCCTCTGCCTTTCATCTCACACTTTGTCCTTCTTCTTCACGGACAGGTTTCTGTGTCTCCCACCCCCATCTCAGTTCACAATTCTGAATTTCCGTGCTGTCACTTTCCCATGTCCTGTTTCCTCCAAGTCTTATTCTCAGGGCCTGGTAGATCCCTGGAATTGCTCAATCGTATAGTAATTCTATGTTTAACTTTTGAGGACCTGCCAAACTGTTTTCCACAGTGACTACTCCATTTTACATTCCCATCAGCAAAGCACAAAGGTTCCAATATCTCCACAGCCTCACCAACCCTTGTTATCTTCCACTTTTCTGATAATAGCCACCCTAATGGGTGTGAAGTGGTATGTAAAGTCCCTCTGAACACAGTATCCCACAAGTCCAAGTGTCCCAGATTTCCTGGGTCTGTTCCCCTTTTTGGGCACCCCATGAACCTCCCTGGCTCCAAGGATTGGCATTTTCCTGTGGCACAGGAACCACCGTTGCTGATGAGCAGTTAACACACTTCTTTCTCCCTGTAGCCTCTAGTATCTCTGAGAAATAATACAGACTTTTGGAAGAATACAAATTCGATTTCTTTAGGCCCATAATCTTCTGAGCTCCTTTTTCCACGTAGCCTTCCAGACCAGAGACAACTGTGCTGACTCCATGGGGACTGGCTTTATGGCTTTGAACTGCCACTGACCTCAGAACTAGAACAGCATCCAAAGTCTCAGGAAAAATTGTTCCTTGGTCACATCAGAACCCAAGGGAGCAGCCTATATTCTAGCTACAGCCCCAGGCTATTTCAATCAAGCCTGCCGTTTGCCCCTTCCTTTGCTGAGGCTCATATTTGGTGGTTTAGGTCTCCAAGACAGATCCTGGGTGTGGTGAATCACCTCCTGCATGAGCCTCATGACTCTCCGAGGGGAACTTGGAGACCTGGAATTTTGGTCAGGGTTCCCTGTTCATATTCCCAGAACCCAGGCTCTCTGGGGCAACATTTGTTTATATTGTTGAACACTTACGTCCTCTCCATGGACTTCTGATGTCAAGAGCAGGGCACGTCAAAACCTGGCCCCCATGTCCTCATACATCCTGGGCTTTGCTACAACCCAGGCCTCACCCCTTTGCTTAAAAGTGCCCTATGGAAATTTCTTTTTCTTTCAGCTGCTTCTGTCTTCTGCAAAAGCATGTGGGAAAATGTCCTTCTACATTCCACAAAAGAGAAAATGGAGCCCTAAAGAGGGAAGTGACCTACCCAGGTTCACAGATGCAGTCAGCCACCGATCTGAGAATGGAGCCCCATTTTCTGACTCAGAAACCACAGCCCTCATCCTGGGCAGTCACCTCCTTCCTCAAGAGGAGGCTCTCAGCTCCTCCTCAGAGACAGGGCCTTTGTCCTTAACAGGCGCCACAGAGATTGGGCAGTCGGGGGGGTGTCCATTCTCAGTCTTCCCACTCCAATCCATGAGACTATTGTATTCACAGTACTTTCAAATGCGGATTGCATAGAATAGCCCTTTAAAGGAACTTTCTAAGGCTCGTTCTGAAGCAAAACATAACTCTGCAGGTATGGAAAAACAAAAGCTCCTAAAGAATAGGAAAGAATGCAGCTCCATATGAGTCCTCATCTCTATCCTTGCACTTTCCCTTTCCTTCTGGTATCCTCTCATTTCAATCCTCACTTCCACTATTGCACCCAGACCTGGAGATTTGTCATTATCCATTCCTTCCAGTCCAAGCCCGGGTAAAATCTAGGTTACCTCTTTTGCTTCTCTTATTTCAGGTGAGACCAGTAGGAAATTCCAGCTTTACTAAAAGCCTTAAACACATCCTTGTTCAAGAACATACAGTGCCTTCCTGGAGTCTATGGTATCCTACAGACTTCCACCTAGTTTTTACGACCTTTTATAATCAGACCTCACCCTACCTAGCTGTACTTAGTTCTCACTACTCTTCAATATTAACTCTCCCTAACAGGGCCAGATTTCTCACTGCTTGTGTACATGTGTACACGCATGCACATGCACATACACACCCCAGTTAAGGACATACAAAGTTTACATTCCATGATATATACAAAGTTTTGTTTATTCCTGTTTCTGCTTTTTTCCAGGACTCTTGTTTGGAACTTCTTTTTTCCTGCCCTCTACCAACCCAGCACGACCCATCCTTTAAGACGTTTCAGTTCCAGGAAATCTCTACTTCAGTGTCTCAGCTTCTACTTCTAGTTCTTCACACTTCTATTGCATTTATGGTCAGTGGTCAGACTGTTTCTTAACTGTGGTAAAAAAAAACACGTTACAGAAAATTTGCCATGTTAAGCCATTTTTAAATGTACAGTTCAGTGGTATTAAATATATTCACTGTGCTCTGCAACAGATCTCCAGAACTTCTTCATCTTGTAAAACTGAAGCTCTGTACCATTAAATTACAGCTCCCAAACTTCCCCTCACCCAATCCTCTGATCACCACTGTTCATTTTTTCTATGAATTTGACTACTTTGGACACTTCTATATCTAAAAATACATGTGGAATCATGTAGTATTTGCCTTTTTGTGATTGACATTTCACTTAGCATAATGTCCTCAAGGTTCATCCATACTGTAGCATGAGACAAGATTTCCTCCCTTTTCAAGACTGACTAATATTCTGCTGTACATATAGGCCACATTTTGTTTATCCATTCATCTGTCCATGGTCACTTTGGTAGCTTCCCTCTCTGGGCTACCATGAATAATGACGCTGTGACGTAAGTGTGGGGATATCTCTTTGAGATGCTGCCTTCAATTCTTTTGGATATACGCCCAGAAGTGGGATTGCTGGGTCACCTGATAGTTCTGTGTTTAATTTTGAGGAGCCACCCTCCTGTTTTCCACAGCAGTTTGTGTCATGTTATAATTCCAACAACAGTGCACAAGGGCTCCAGTCTCTCCTCATTCTTGCCAACAATTGTTATTTTCTGTTTTTTGGTTTTCTTTTTGATAAAACCATCCTGCTAAATGGCTCTTTAGTTGTTTTATGTGTATTCATTTTGTCTTCCTTAGCAGATTTTACACTTGTTCGGGGCTGGAGTCAGTCGGCTCTGTGTGCCCTCAGGGGAGGGTGTCATAAGGCACACCTTAGGTATGTGAAAGTAATTTTTGGTTGAGTAAAGTTAAGTTTGAGTTGAGCTCAAATCTTTTATTTGTAGAATATGGGGTAGGATTTTCTTTGTAAATAGAATAGCTGACTGTCATGCTGAGGCTGAGTAAGCCTTTAGGATATGATGCCATGGAGCGGGGGGTCTGCGTTGGGAAAAGGTCACTGTTGCTTCCTTCTTAACTAAAAATACAAGTATCATGGGCATCCCACAAGCTGCTGGGTCCATTGTTGCTGGGGAGTTCCCACCCTCACTGAAGAGGGACAGTGCTCCGGAACCCGGGTCTATTTGGGTGGAACCAGAAAGTCCTAGGAAAACAGGCAGCAGCAAAACAACTGACCTTGAGAGGCTCAGAGGGGGCGGTGCAGGAACCGTGAGGATGTGTCACAGCTAGGAAGGGCCTCATAAGGACAGGTATCCTCAGTTCTGCCTTCTCACCTCTGCTCAGTTCCTTTCAAGTTTCCTGAGGTCTTAGGGAGCCAGTTTCTCCCTAATGACTTTGAGGATTACCCAAGCTCTTTTCATCTGTATGTGGAAAAGTCCCTCCATTAGCCACCCATTTGGCATTTTAAAAATGAAACTATCACTAGGATCTAAGGGAAAAAAAAGAACTACAAAATCGCTGAAGCAATGAACTTTCTGAGATTCTTTAGAAAAGTTGTCTCAGGGTGACTGAGTCCGGGCCAGGCTTTCAGGTGTACATCCCCGTCTTGATTCATTCCTGTGTGGGAACTGCCCGAAAGTCAGCCTTCCAGCCCTGGACCTCTCCACCTCTATGTTCTCCTCTGGCCGCCATCTCAAAGAATAGAGTTGGAGTAGAAGCCCTAGTAGATCAAAACTTTGTAATTTAAGTGGGCATTACCAAATGATTGAAATAAACTAATACTCCCTAGATATGCATTGGCTAGTGTTACCCCCAAACTTCTTCCATGGACCTAATGAGGTCCATTTCGGACCTAAGGAATCAGAATTTCCAAGGAAGTAACCTGAATTTCTGTATTTTTTAAACCTTCAAGCCAGGTGATTCTGATTATCAGACAAGGTTGGAAACCGTAACATTAGTGAATATTTATTATTATAGATTGCTGGGCACCCACTCAACAGGGTACTGTTTTTTCCTCAGGAAGGGCTAAAGAGACAACACTTTTGTAGTGATAATCAGTACAGGCTTTGGAGTCAGGCACCCGGGTTTGACCTGCCAGGTATTGGCTTGGCTGTGTGACCCTAACTTCTCAGAGCCTCAGTTTCCTTATCCATAAAGTGGGGATGATAGTGCATCTCCCTCATTGAGGATTAAATGAGATAGTGCTTACAGAGCTGTTACCCAATGCCTGCTAAGTAAAACGCATGGTCAAAAACTGATAGTGTTATTTACTTACAGAAAAACATTAGTGTATTCCCAACATATAAATATGGGTGAATAATAACTGTGCAAAAGGAAGACTGGCATTGATGTTTCCAGGGATCCACATAATAAATAGGCACACTCAGAAACCCAGTGATCCCTTCTCTGACTAGACTCAGCAGACACACTGTGGATGGCTATGTTAAGCAAAATGAAAAACATTTTAATGAAAATCTGGCTTGAGCTGGGTGGGCAGGGACCAATGCAGATGTGACTTGAACAGCTGGGGCCACCCTGGAAGGGCACCGCGGCTCAGGAGCAGGAAGATTCCCAGGCATAGGGATAGGCACCCTCGCCTTCCTGACCGAGTGCAATACTGCCTCAGAGATTGTTCTCCATGCTGGAATAAACCTGGCCTCGGTGTGAGCCCCACCTCTACCATTTACCCATAGTGTGACCTGGGTAAACTGTCTAAACTCTGTGAGCTTTAGTTGTCTCACCCATAAAATGGTATTATTAATAGAATGTTGCTGCTAAGATTGAAAAAGAACATGAATGTGAAGCAAATAAAGCGGGCTATTATTATCTACTTTAACAAGGGATAGGTTATAATATTCCCTTGGAGAGGACAGATTTCTTTAGTTTGGGCCACACTTCCTGCCATCACTGCTCTTAGAGTAAACAGGAGCCTGGTTAGATTATCTACATACTGTTCCTCCTACCTCACTCTGCATACACATCTGTCTCAGGGGCCCCCTGCCGTATCCTGCTCCCTCTTCTAATAGATGTCCATGTATTTCATCCCAGAGTGCTTTCTAAAAGGAGACCGATCTCTCCCTAGAACTTGGCTTCCTCATACACTGTTATCACTTTCTGGAGAAAAGAAGTACCTTCTGCAGGTGGGTAGGGAGACAGACTGAGGGTGGGGATTGAGGTGGTCAGGAAGGGAGGATTCAGAATAGGAGGGAAGAGGTTGGAAATGTGTCATGAAGTTCCTCAATATCAGTGAATTCTGAATATCATCATTTTCAGCAAATGAACTCAGATGATTCACTTCCCTTCATTAGTCCTCTATTTTCCTCTCTTTGTAATGGAAAGGGAAATGCTTGCACTTGCTTTAAAGACAGAGAAGCACATAGAATCCAGCTTGGGAGAGCCAGGAGCATATGGAATTATACATCATATTGGCAATGGCTGTAATGGGGGTTTCCTCTGAACAATATTTTTGAGTATGCTAGCTCCTGGCTGAATGTATTTCCTTAGATGTCATTGACTTGGAAGTTTTCAGCAAACGCTCCAGTTTGATTTCCCATTCTAGCCCTTTCTCCCCGGGTATCCCCTTCAGCTTCCAGGTAAGCAGCCATTGCCATCCAACATGGTAACCTGGGTTCTAAGCAAAAGTTCTAGGACCAGGGCTAGCTTTAGTTCCTGGTGTGGGACTCAGAATCCAAGTCTGGAAAGCCAGGACCAACACTCCTTTAAGGTAATAAGTTCCTGGCTCAGGAAGTAACTCGGTTAGAAACAAAGAAAAATTTGGCCAATGCTCAAAATATTCATGCAGTGGTCTGAGCTGACTGGCCTGGGTGGGGCCAGAAATTGGGCCAGAGATGATGAGGCAGTAAAGAGAGAGAAAGGGTAGGGGATCAGGGGCTAAAGCAGAGGGACCTACTTGGACCCGCTGTCCACATTGCTATTGGCGACAGAGTTAATACCTCAGAGTGCAGCCCCTGTGCTCTTTGCTTTCCGTGAGTAAGGAAGCAAGTATGTGGCTTTCCCCGGCCTTTCCACAGGCCACTCAGGGCCTATCGTGTTACAGGCAAAGACGCAGCTTTCAGTGGCTGCTGTGACAAACAGCATCTTTACCATTAGCACAAAACACACAAGGAGAAGGAGTCCTCAGACCCAAGGAAGCTATGTGACCAGCATTCAGTACCTCCTTCCCAGAAGTGAAGAGGAGTCTGTTCTCCCTTTGTATGCGAAAGAGAAGAGCTAGACACAGACAACAGAGGGGAAGCGAAAGGAGTGGAGTTAGGGCTGTGGGGGTTGAGCAGCACATGCAGCTGGCCAGATGCTGGGAACTGTTGGCTAAGGACACAGCATCCTCACTTAACTGGAATGCTGGGATGGACTCCAGAGAATGGCCTGGTCTTCTGAGCTAGGGTAGCCATAATCAGGGAGGCAAGGCAGGTACTTGGGGAATGGTAGGTGCATGATAAATATTGGATGAATGAATATAGGAATGAATGAATGTTTTTGCATGCAAGTATGACATCATTCAATCTGCAAAGTGAGGCACACGAAGGCAGGCATTCCCTCATTTTGCAGATAGGGAACTGAGATCAAGAGAGACAAGTGTCTTGCCTAAGGTCATTCATCTTGGATGTCACAGGTCTGGCTAGACACTATACTCCATAGTACCATGCCCAGGAATACATCTTGTGACTTGATGTGAACTTCCTTCTGGGTCGTGCTGATCAAAAAATAGCCCTTCAAGGGCCTAGTTTCCTGGACATAGTCTCAGGGTCAAGTTTGGACATCCCGGTTCTCCTTGTAAACCTGGCATCTGCCTGCTCCAGGAAAGAGGGCCCCTCCATTAGTCTCTATTGTCACATCTGACTCAGGAGGTCTGGCTCCATGAGACCCAGTGGTGGGGGGCTGGTGGCTGGGAGTCAGCAACAGAATGAAATCACACACATTCAGTTCCTTATTCTCTCACCCTCAATAGAAACTTCAGATACCCTAGACCACCAAGTTAGTTTCTGGAACTCAGGCAAGCAACTAACTCATATTACAGTGAGGGCCTCCTAGGAGCTCAGAGATCACAGCCCAAATAAGTGTTTCTGGAAGGAGGTCTCCAAAGCCAGCAGGAGGGCTCCACTGAGGGAACATCTTATATCATCTGGCCCTTCTCTTTACAACATTGTCTCATCTCTTATGGAGGCAGTGAAGTACAGAGCATGGGAACAAGGATCAGAAAACCTGGGTTCTCGTGCTGGCTTTGCTACTCATCAAATATGGATCTTCTCTCCACCTCCTTTTCCTCATCTGCAAAATGGGAATAACAATTCCCAGCCATGTTATAAGGCAATTGTGAGTTAAAAGAGGAATGGTTTGTATCAAGTGCTTTTTAGCACAAGGCAGAAATGATGCCAGTACTATTTTTTTTTAATTAAGGTATCATTGATATACAATCTTGTGAAGGTTTCTCATGAGCAACATTGTGGTTACAACATTCATGCATATTATCAAGCCCCCCCAACACCTGGTTGCAGTCACTGTCCATCAGCATAGTAAGATGCTATAGAGTCACTCCTTGTCTTCTCTGTGCTATGCCAGTACTACTTTATGGCAAGCAAAAAAAAAAAAAGAAAGGAGGGAAAACTTCCAGGGTACTCCAGAGCTCTGTGTTCTTACTTGTTCACTGATTTGTTCATAATAAAGCAATAAAGCAACTACACAAACAGGCATGTACCAGGTATGAAGGGAGAGACAAAGATATTTAAGATGTGGCTTCTGCTCTCAAAGAATTAAAAGGTTAGTACAGACTGCACCAAAAGATGGCCACAGATTTCAGAGATCGCCAAATATTACAGAATGGGAAGGAAGTTCTGTGAAGCATTGGAGGCGTTAGAATTGTTCAACCAGGTGAAGAAGCTGCAGGGTGAAGGAAGAGGAAGAGGGGTGTTAAACTGTATAACGGTCTCCAAGCCTCTTTGTCGGGGAGGAAATGAGGTCATCCTGCTCTCAGAATCAGCATGACAGCCTCCAGCCAAGTAATCTGGAGTCATGAGAGCTGCTGAGGGAGCTCTGTGAATCACGACAGCAGGCTGGGAATTTCCTGATAACTAACCCAGGAGTTTCGGGGTAAGTCCTCAGGCTGCAACATTTCTGTTTACATTTTGATCACGTTTATTTACAATTAATGGGTTCTAAATCCAAACAAAACATGCACCATCTTCTAGAGGAAGTAGACAAGCTGACACTGAGGACTATAGCACCTGTGACTCAGTCTATCCCCAGGAGGGCTGGCAGATCAGCTGGGCACACTCTCCCAGAGGACATGGGTCACCCGCCTCCTGAAAGCTGAATGGTTAACCTGCACTTTTCCCAGGCAGAGGCGGGCATCCTGAGACCTCCGTCTAGAGCACAGCAAAGAGTTTTCCTCCTTTCTATCCTCCTGGTACTCTCCCTGCCCTCCTCCTGCTCCTCTTAAGTGGACCAGGTTTGCCAGACAACAATGGGCCTAGGCAGGAAGAAAGACCAAGGCTTGGGCCCCCAGTCAGTTACAGAGACTCAGCCCCTCCCCACCCTTAAGGGAGACAGCCCTGCTGGGTGGGATCAGAGTGACTGTAAGTCCAGGTTCCCAACACTAGGAGAAATCGAGGAGGATGACTGAACCTCAGAGTCCCTCTTGTGTTTCTTCAACTGTGCCTGAGGGATATGTGAATGAGCGTGTGTGTGTGTCCACAACTGTGTGTGCTAGCCTTCAGGCAGAAGGTATGGGCGGAGTCCTTTACACATTGTCTTTCTGGAGGCCAATCTTATTTGACAAGCAATTATTTTATCTTATTGGAAACTAGGATCTGTGATGAAGTAGAGTACTAAATACACATGCATTTAAAAATCTGTGTCTTTTTGGAATGGATGATACAAGCATGAATTTTCAAAAATTTAAATGTGTAAAAGGGCATACAGTGAAAAATAAATCTCATTCTTGTCCTCTGGTTCCCCAATTCCTCTCCTCAGGGGCGAAAACAGAACTTCCTACCCTTCCACAACTTGCTATCAAAATAATAAGGCTTTACTACTCCATTGTCTTGATTAACTATACTCTGGCCCAGGCAAATAAATGGATTGTTCATAATAGGAACTTCATGAAAGACCCATCCATACCTCAATAGGAAGCATCAACAGTTTGTGCCCTAAGACTTTGTTTTTCTATCCTACAATACTGTATCATGACCCTTTATCAAGCCCCCACTTTCAAAGACCACCCTTAAACCAAACTGCAAATTCTTAATAAAATCCCGCTCCACTCCTACATCCCCTACCAAACTCCCTTACAGAGGTAAGCAATAAACTCAGTTGTGTCTTGTCCACTGGTGGTGGTGATGATTTTTGGGGAGGCGACAGAGGCAGCACCTGTTAGGAGGTTTTGTCTGTGTTTCAGTGAGCATGTGTCACGCGCATTTTCACATTGAGGAAGATGCTTCACAGCCGTATGAGCTGCAGATGATGCCCCTACATCCAGGGGGTCTGAGGCGCTCTCCTCCGCAGCCAGGGTCCGAGGGTGGAAAGATTGGAGAAGAGCTGATTTAGGGGACCTGGGAGGAGACATCAGCGCTAGAGGGAGGAGAGGGTCTGCAGTTCGGGAGGACCCCCTGCACTGGGGAGAGCCGCAGGCCAGGTGAATGAGAAGAGGGGATGGGGACTTCAGACACCTCTTGATCCCTCGGTTCGTTAGTCCTCTCCGCTGGGGACTGCCCGTCAATCTCAGCCAAGGTCGTGGAAGTACACGGGGTCCAGATCGCGGCGGGCCCCAGGGACCGGGAGGGAAGGGAGTGGACGCGGTGATCGCGGTGGGGCGGGGCCAGGGCTGGGACCGGTCCTAATATAGAGCCCGCGCCTCAGGCTCGAAGCACAGCGGGCGCGCAGCACAGCTCGGAGACTGAACCGCAGAGCCCCGCCGAGTGTCAGTGTCCACCTGTCCCCGCGGTCCCGGCCCCGCGCCTCTCCCGCCGCCGCCGGTGAGTGCAGGCCACCCGAAGAGCGCGGGGCCACGGCGGGCTGCCCGCTGCGGCCGGCTTCCCTCCCCCTTCCCCTGGCCGCCCGCGCGCCGAGCCGCTGCCCGCGGTGCCCCTGGGAGCCCCGCTGAGCCCTCAGAGAGGAGCGACGGCGGGCCTGGGAGCCTGGTCACAGCGGCTTGCCCCTCAGGGGACCTGGGATCCCCTGCCCTGAACTCCAGTACACACCCGGCCCTCCTTCTCGATCCTTCGCTTCTTCCTCTGACTTCTACTTCCCTTGCAGAGCCTCTGTCTAGAGCGCCAGCCTCGCCACCATGAGAGACCTGCTGATGTGCCTGCTCTTCTGTGCCGCTGTCGTGAACGACTCTAAAGTGAGCGGCTTCCCGGCTTGATTTATGGCGGTGGGAGGGGGCTTGCACGACCCGTGATAGAACCAGAGGGAGGAAGGGGCTGCAAAGGCAGCTGGAGTCCTCGGGACTGGGTTAACAGCAGGGCCAGACTCTCCCGGGGAAATGGAGCAGGTGTAGCAGTGGGGACCTTGGGAACCAAGGCAGTCTGCACTGCCAGCCAAGTAGGAAGAAGCCACAAGGACTCTCAGCCTGCTGGCGCCTGGTATTTGTGAAGCTGGTTTGAGGCCATCCATTTCCCCCTGTTGGAAACCTGTGATCTTCCATTTGAGGGCTAGTTAGATGTGAACAGGATGAGGAGAGAGGGAGTTGGAGGGAAGGGTGAGTTTTGGAATTAGGGCCAGTTTATCCTCACCCTGAACTTTCTCCCTCCTCCCCATCTCTTCCAGGGCAGCAATGAACTTCACGGAGTGTCTGGTGCATGTGAGTATTCACCCCTTGCACAATATCTGGCTGCACAGACATTTTGGATAAGCCTCAGGGGGTAGCCCCTCCCTGCCCCTGCTGCAGGGCTGACCCCGCCCTTGCCTCCTCCCACACTCCTTGCTCACCCGCACCCCTTGTGCTCTCCAGCGAACTGTGGCTGCCTGAATGGAGGAACGTGTGTGTCATACAAGTACTTCTCCAACATTCGGCGATGCAACTGCCCAAAGCAATTCCAAGGGGAACACTGTGAGATAGGTATGACCATCTCTCAGCTAGGGGAGAGGGGGAACCAGAGATCTGGGGGCAGGAGAGATGGGTGGGGTGAAAGAGCAGTCAGGAGCTAGGAGCTGGAGGTGGGGAGGGGGACATCTTCACCCCTGTGAGATATACAGGGAAATGTAGACACACACTGTCTCATGAAGCTGTGGCTGCCCAAATGTGAGGTGGGGATGGAAGGAGCCCTCTTCTATTGTCTTCTGCCGGGCCTAAAATCATGTGGGCCTGGAAGGATCTCTAAAATGCCTACCCTCTTTCTAATATTCTCCCATCCTCACATTCTTCCATAGATACATCAAAAACCTGCTATCAGGGGAATGGCCACTCTTACCGAGGGAAGGCCAACACTGACACCATGGGCCGGCCCTGCCTGGCCTGGAACTCTGCTGCCATCCTTCTGAAAACATACCATGCCCACAGGCCCGATGCCCTTCACCTGGGCCTGGGGAAACACAATTACTGCAGGTGAGGAGGGGGCACCAAGGACCCTCCCCATGGCCTCCCATAGGCCTTTGTTACCATCCCCTTCTGCCTCCAGAGTGCTTGCCGTAACATGAGAAAAGCAAGGCCTCTGGAAGGGAGGATGCCAGAAACACATTCTGGGTTGGACTGACACCCCTGCCCCTCTGTGTTGCCAGGAACCCCGACAACCGGAAGCGGCCCTGGTGCTATGTGCAGGTCGGCTTCAAACAGCAAATACAAGAGTGCATGGTGCATGACTGTTCTTTTGGTGAGTGGAACTGACCTGTTTATGACATGGGGGGAAGGGGACAAACTCATATGTCTCCTTATCGCATCACAGGAGGGATGAGAAGGGAGACTTGCCTGGCCTCAAAAAGCTGGGGGGTCAGAGGCCGAAGAGAGGGATGCTTTAGCCCTACCTGCCTCCCTAAGACAGCCCTATCTTTCTCCTACAGAAAAAACTCCCTCATCTCCTCCAGAAAAAACAGAGTTTCAATGTGGCCAGAAAGCTCTGAGGCCCCGCTTTAAGATCATTGGGGGGGAAACCACCACCATTGAGAACCAGCCCTGGTTTGCAGCCATCTACAGGAAGCACCGTGGAGGCTCTGTCACCTACGTGTGTGGTGGCAGCCTCATCAGTCCTTGCTGGGTGGTCAGCGCCACACACTGCTTCATGTACGTCCCTGTCTCTTCTGCCTGGCCCTCCTGCCCTACCCAAACGGATCCTTTCTCTTTCCCAGTAAAACAACTCCACTTCAATTCTACCCCTGTGGTGGGGAGGGGGAAGTGACAGGATCTCACTAGATCAGACCCCGTCTAACACTGCCTCCCCTCCCACAGTAATTACCAAAAAAAGGAGGACTACGTAGTCTACCTGGGTCGGTCAAAGCTGAACTCCATCACACCTGGGGAGATGAAGTTCGAGGTGGAAAAGCTCATCTTGCATGAGAACTATAGTGCTGACACACTCGCTCACCACAATGATATTGGTGAGTGCAAAACAAACCTGCCATAATGGTGATGCTAGGGAAGAAGGGTCCCAGGTGGGAGGTTGAGATTGTAGGGGAACTTGAAGACCCCTCTTTATACAACAAAGGGAGTAGTGGGGGAGGGTTCAGAGTGACATATATGAAGGGCCTATTGCTCCTCTGTCGGGTCCCGGCATTTCCAACGGTTAGCCTCATCTGGATGGCAATAGCCCTGTGGGCATGTGGCTTGGGCTGGGATGCCCCTGCCTCTGTTAGATGCAACTTCTGTCTGTCCCAGGATATAGAACTTGGTGAGAGCATTAGGCTGGATTTCAGCCTAGCTACCTCAGTCAGGGCTTCTTGCAGAAAAATCCCAGATAGCTGTATGTGGCAGTCCTGGCTGTCCAAGCCTTTGTCAGCAGCTGGAACAAAGCCCTTGAAGCATGGGACTGGGGAGGCTTGTTTCAGGTGACAAGCCACCAGCGGACCCCCCAGGATGACCTCCTTCCTAACTGACCTAGGGAAGGACAGCCACTTCCTCAGCATTTAGAAGGGAGAGGTAGTGACCATCTGATCAGGTGCTGACCTTTCCCCTCTGATCCCTCCCCTCTTTCCACAGCCTTGCTGAAGATCAAGTCCACCGAGGGCCAGTGTGCACAGCCATCCCGGTCCATACAGACCATCTGCCTTCCCCCAGTGTATGATGATGCCCGTTTTGGCACAAGCTGTGAGATCACTGGCTTTGGAAAAGAGAATTCCAGTAAGTGACCTTTGAGCCTGGCTGAGAGCATCCTGGGGGAGTGTTGTGCACTGGAAGTGAGCTCAGTTTGATCAAGGAAGGACTGTGGAGATAGATAGGGACACTGTGGAGGCAGCAGATGGGTCCAGGGATAGAGCAGGGAGCATTGTTTAGGGTAAGATGGGGGATGAGGGATTATAGATGGGGTAAAAGCTCAGATTTGGGTGGAATAAGGGCTTTCCCTACTAGGGACATTTTTTTGGTCCCCTCCCTGGCAGAGAGTCCCAGTGGGAAAGCTGGACAGACACATCTTAACATAAATTCCTTCGTTTCCTCCCTTTAGCCGATTATTTCTATCCAGAACAGCTGAAAATGACTGTTGTGAGATTGGTTTCCTACCAGGAATGTCAGCAGCCCCACTACTATGGCTCCGAAGTCACCACCAAAATGCTGTGTGCTGCTGACCCACAGTGGGAAACGGATTCCTGCCAGGTGAGAATTCCACATATCTCATCCCATCACCCCCAAATTTCCCCAGGGCTCCTGGGCTGTACCTGCTGGCTTTGGGGAGCTTCTCTACAGCCAAAGCCCCAGGAAGCCAGAATCAGGAGCTCAGGTCTTAGAATCCTTATGTGTTCACCAGACATTTTTCATGAGCCTGGCTCTGTGCTAGGCACTTCAGACTGTGGTGTGAATTATAAATGATCAGATGCTTAGGAGAGGGAAATTAGTGCTGAGTAAATGGTCCCAGAGGGAAGGCTTTAAAGAGAATGTGACTCAGTAGGGGTTTGAAGAAGTAGTGGGAAGAAAGGACAGCATTTCAGCTGAAAGATACAAAATTGAGAATGAGCCTGGCTCATTCCAGGATGGGGAGGAGCAATAGAGCCTGAGAATGTAGATGGAGTATGTAGTGGCAGATAACAGGGCTTGGAAAGCTCAGCGGAGGATGCTAAACTTGATGTGGTAGGAAATGGGGAGTCCTGAAGGATTTTGACCCTAGGAAACTCTCCCCTCTCTCTGACATGACCAGGTGGTAGCATCAGGTAGCACCCCTCTCACTTCTCCCATGGCTCACCTTTTGTGCCTTTGACTTAACAGGGAGATTCAGGGGGGCCCCTGGTCTGCTCTACACAAGGCCGCCTGACTCTGACCGGGATTGTGAGCTGGGGCCGTGGATGTGCCATGAAGGACAAGCCAGGCGTCTACACAAGAGTCTCACGCTTCCTGCACTGGATCCGAATTCACACTGAGGAAGCAAATGGCCTAGCCCTCTGAGGGCCCCCAGGGAGCCTTGGGAGCAGAGGGGCACCACCGTCTCCCACGCTGATGGTCACATTTGCTGCAGGGCCATCTGCACCACCTATAGTAAGGGACAAGGAAGACAGGTTCTGCAGGCCTGGTGTGGTTTGTGCTGCCCGCCAGGCTGAGCAACACCTGCTTTGCCCGCAGATACGGGCCTGGGTGCTGGACGCCCAGATACCCACTGTCCAGGAGGGAGGCATGGCCCTGACCCAGGATGGTATTGACCAGTATTTTGTCTTTTTCTGGCCTGAAGCCTCCTGGAGTTAGAAATGGCCTCTCCTGTGCATGCGTGGAAGGAGAGCCAGCTCCCCCAGCAGTGGTCATTCACGCAGGCCACTGTTGGGAAATGAATAATTTCCCAATTAGGAAGTATAAGAGAACTGAGGTCTCTTGAGGGAGGCTGGCCAGTGTGGGAACAGTGGTTTGAGGTATAGAGACACTAATGACTTGAGGGAAGGGCTCTGACATTCCATGAATGTATCAGGAAATATTATATATGTGTCTGTATGCACACTTGTGTGCAGGCTGTGTGTCAGTGTGCGTGAGTAAGAGCTGGGGTCCCTGTGTCTAATTGCAAGTCTAGATATTTCCCTACATTGTATAGACTGTGATGCCCCCTAGAATGATCTGGAGAGGTCGTGGTCATTTCTGGAGCACCTTGAGTCTCCCATGTGATGATGCCTATGAATGTATCCTTCCAGGGCATGTCCAGAACTAAATTTTCACTTTCACATACTTTTCCCTTTCTTGGCCAGTTAATCCTTTTTGACCCTCCAGCTGAGTTCATCCAACCCTCACTGAGTGGGGTGAGGACCACTCTTGTACACTGAATATTTAATAATTATATTCTGCTATTTTTATTTATATCTATTTTTGTAATTTTGAATAAGTATGATCAATAAAACATGATTTTTCTGAAGACTTTGGCTTTCTGAAGACTTTTTGGTAAAGCCTGGTGTTTGTATGGGAGGGACTTGGAGAGCATAAAAAATAGAAAATGATAATGGTGGCATGTACCCCAGAGTTAATATGTGGGGCTGCATCTCTACACTTAATGGAACTTTGGGAAGTAGAGGCTAGGAAAATTGTAGAGCAGTTCTTCAATAGCACATAAGGTACAAAGAGGTGACCCAAGTCAGGGACCCCACATCTTGGTAAACAGTGTGCAGGCTGGGTGTCAAACCCCAATTCCTCCCACAGCCTTTGTGCAGTGCACATCCTGTACAACTGTACATGGTGATGCTCTTTAGGATTAGTTCTACCATATTCTCTTCACTCTGCCCCCCAAAATCCTTGGGCTGACCTCAACTAAAGAGAATAACTGCATGACTGAAAACTGGTGATTGAAAACCCAGCTCAGCTTGAGTCTGTGGAAAATAATTTCCCATCATCTGTACATGGCGCTGGTGTTAAGTTTTCTCAGTATGTTAATGGAACTCATGATCAGTCAGGGCTCTCCCTAAGATCAGGGGGCTCAGAATATAAAGTTGGGTGATAATCCAAATGGGAACATGTATTTATTTATTTATTTATATTTTGGTATCATTAATCTACAATTACATGTGCAACATTATGGTTACTAGACTCCCCCCATCATCAAGTCCCCACCACTTACCCCATTACAGTCACTGTCCATCAGCTAAGTGAGATGCTATAGAATCACTACTTGTCTTCTCTGTGTTGTACAGCCCTCCCCGTGCCCCCCACTACATTAGGTCTGTTAATTGTAATGCCCCTTTTTCCCCCTTGTCCCTCCCTTCCACCCATCTTCCCCAGTCCCTTTCCCTTTGGTAACTGTTAGCCCATTCTTGGGTTCTGTGACTCTGCTGCTGTTTTGTTCCTTCAGTTTTTTCTTTGTTCTTATACTCCACATATGAGTGAAATCACTTGGTACTTGTCTTTCTCCATCTGGCTTATTTCACTGAGCATAATACCCTCTAGCTCCATCCATGTTGTTGCAAATGGTAAGATTTGGTTTCTTCTTATGGCTGAATAATACTCCATTGTGTATATGTACCACATCTTCTTTATCCATTCATCTACTGATGGACACTTAGGTTGCTTCCATTTCTTGGCTATTGTAAATAGTGCTGCGATAAACATAGTGGTGCATATGTCTTTTTCAAACCGGGCTGCTGCATTCTTAGGGTAAATTCCTAGGAGTGGAATCCTGGGTCAACTGGTATTCTATTTTTAGCTTTTTGAGGAACCTCCATACTGCTTTCCACAATGGTTGAACTAGTTTACATTCCCACCAGCAGTGTAGAAGGGTTCCCCTTTCTCCACATACTCTCCAACATTTGTTGTTGTTTGTGTTTTGGATGGTAGCCATCCTTACTGGTGTGAAGTGATATCTCGTGGTTTTAATTTGCATTTTTCTGATGATTAGCGATGTGGAGCATCTTTTCATGTGCCTGTTGGCCATCTGAATTTCTTCTTTGGAGAAGTGTGTGTTCATATCCTCTGCCCATTTTCTAATTGGATTATTTGCTTTTTGTTTGTTGAGGTGTGTGAGCTCTTTATATATTTTGGATGTCAATCCTTTATCAGATATGTCATTTGTGAATATATTCTCCCATACAGTGTGATGCGTTTTTGTTCTATTGATGGTGTCCTTTGCTGTACAGAAGCTTTTCAGCTTGATATAGTCCCACTTAGTCATTTTGCTTTTGTTTCCCTTGCCTGGGGAGATATATTCATGAAGAAGTTGCTCATGTTTATGTCCAAGAGATTTTTGCCTATGTTTTCTTCTAAGAGTTTTATGGTTTCATGACTTATATTCAGGTCTTTCATCCATTTTGAATTTACTTTTGTGTATGGGGTTAGACAGTAATCCCGTTTCATTCTCTTACATGTAGCTGTCCAGTTTTGCCAACACCAACTGTTGAAGAGGCTGTCATTTCCCCATTATATATCCATGGCTCCTTTATTGTATATTAATTGACTGTATATGTTTGGCTTAATATCTGGACTCTCTATTCTGTTCTACTGGTCTGTGGGTCTGTTCTTGTGCCAGTACCAAATTGTCCTGATTACTGTGGCTTTGTAGTAGAGCTTGAACTTGGGAAGCGAGATGCCCCTTGCTTTGTTCTTCCTTGTCAGGATTGATTTGGCTATTCAGGGTCTTTTGTGCCCATATGAATTTTAGAACTATTTGTTCCAGTTTGTTGAAGAATGATGTTGGTATTTTGATAGGGATTGCATTGAATCTGTAGATTGCTTTAGATAGGATAGCCATTTTGACAATATTTATTCTTCCTAGGGGAACATGTATTTCTAATTGAAATATAGTTTATATTCAATATTACATTGGTTTCAGGTGTGCAGCAAAGTGATTTCACAATTACATACATTACTAAATGCTCACTATAAACATAGCTGCTTATTCTGTGTGTGACTCTATGTTTTGAGCCAAATATCAGAAGAACTGGGATATAGAAGGCAGAGTGGGAGATACAGTTGGATGTTTAAATATTGGAGTTTCCAAGCTATGTTAATGGGTTTTGGCAATGTTTTTTAACCAAGTCACCTGAGAACCTTTTAAAAATGTAGACCTGCTTATGTGCCACCCATAGAGACTGTGATTCAGGTCAGGGCTAGTGCCAGAACTTGTGATTTTCCAGGTGTTCCTGATAAATAAACACCCATGATTGAGGTGCTTTGGGGACAATTGGCCAGGTTATATGAAGTTCTCAGTAAATTCAAGATGTGGTCCCCATGTGTTCTCTTCATGAACAGTTTTCCGAGTCGGGTTTGGGATTTGGAGTAAAAGCCTTCCTGTTCAGAGGTTCCCTAGACCATGGGCCCCTGAAAGGCAAGGACCCATAGTATGTAGCTTTTAATCACCATAAGCATGTTGTCTCATTCAGTGTGATGCAGTGGTTCCGAGCACGGGTTTTGGAGTTGGAGGTCTTGGACTAGAATCCTGGCTCTAACACTAGCTGTGTGCCTTGAGAGACTCTCAGACTCTCCATGTCTCAGTTTCCTCATCTGTAAGAAAAGAGATAATATCTATCTTTCAGGATCATTACAACGATTCATAAATTCATGAATTCATAAGTCTCTTAGCATAATTCTGGCATCTAGAAGACACAAAAATGGCTGCTATTATAAAAAGCTATGTATATAGAATTGTATAGGGTTGAATGGGAACCCCCCTCCCCTCTTCCGCCCCAGGACTGCATTTGTGTGTTTCGTGGGAACTGAAACTCGGGAGGAAAGCAAGGCATGATGTGCCACCAAGGGACCCATCCCAGACTGAGTTGCTGCTCATTCTCTGCATTCCCCCCAGGGCCCAGGGAAGATCTTGTTCCAACATGAGCAGTTCCAGCATCAAGGCTCCAGACACTGAAAACAGGAAGTATGAACCCCGCTGGCGGGTTTGAGCAATGACACTGCTAACTCTCAGCCATCACCCAGGCCTCCAGAAGACTGCTGCTTCTTTCCTGAATCCTGTGGATTCCTCTTGGGGCACAGCCACTTCTCCAGCAGTTTCGTGGCTCCAGATGCTTCCCTGTCACTCACTTTAGGGACTGCCTTCTTCTAGTGCTCACTGTGTACTGGACACTGTGTTAGATTCTTCACATATTATCTGGTTTAATCCTCACAACAATCCTGTGAGGAAGGGGCTATCATTAGTCCCATTTCACAATAGAGAAAATGGAGGCACAGAGAGATTGGGTGGTTTGCCTGAGGCAATGCAGCTGGTAAGTGACTGAGCCAGGGTTTGGATCCAGGAAGCTGGGTCCAGAGTATATAGGCCCACCATGTGACTTAAGATTTCCCAGCAGGGCCCAACCTGGGGAAAGGAGAGCAGCCCTCCTTTCAAGCTCACTACTTCAGGGATGCTGCGTTTCTAGACTAAGTGTAACACAGTTTCAACCTGGCCTGAATTATAATTCTTTCCTCTTCAAAGTTTCCCAGGCAAAGTGAGGGGACCACATTCAGCCACGAGTTTCACAGTAAAACACCCTTCTCAAGCTAACCTCAGCCCCTTTCGCTGAAGCATGGTTTCTGAAGTGGTTTCTGTTTTCCCCAGAACCTCTCCTTCTGAAATATTCTGTGACCCATTCTATTATCAGGACTCAGCTCGATTTCCACTTACGCGCTGCTTTTCCCAAGCCAATTCCCCATAATGACCATGCCCCTCATGTGCCCCTCCACACTCACCCCCAGTGTGGCCACCTTTCTCCCCAGCAGCAAACACTTGAGCTTCCCTTTGAATCAGACAGTGAGAGGAGTTGCTGAGGTGTTTTAGAAATAACAGTACTATTGGGGTATAATTCTCATACCATACATTTCACCATTTAAAGTCTAGGACTCAATGATTTTTAGTATATTCACAGTGTTGTACAACTCTCACAGGATAACTTTAGAACATTTTCACCGCCTCAGAAAAGCAACCCAATACACATTAGCAGTCACTCCTTCCCCCTTTCACCCAGTTCCCTCGGCCCCTAAATGGCCTTCTATCTCTATGGGTTTGCCTATGCTAGACATTTCATATAAATAGAATCATATATGACTTCCCTTTTTTTGTGACTGACTTCTTTCATTTGTGGTAATGTTTTCTAGTTTCATCCACGTTGCAGCGTGTGTCAGTACTGTTTCTGAGTCTTAAATAGCAAATTGGGAGAAAAGACAGTTTAGGCCTCCTTTTGACCTCGCAGTCCCATAGAGAGTCATTCAACAAACTTCGAAAAAAATTTTTTTAAGTACCTTGACATCAGATGCTGTTTTACATGCTGGGAATGCAAGAATGAATCCTGGATTCATTGGGATGTAGTCCTAATCCTTAAGGAGCTCACGATTTTGCAAAGGAGAAAGAAAGAGGACCATAATTCAGTGTGATATATGCAATAATGAAAGTATGTGTGAAGTGCATGGAACAAATGAAGCTTTAATTCTGCCTTGGGAACTCAAGGAAGACTTCATAGAAGAGGTGATATTTCACGTGGGCCTTCAAAGATTCATAGAAATTTGCCAAATGAGGAGGAAATAGGCATTCTAGGCATAGGGAAGATCATAAAGGCATGAAAAGGCAAGGCATCCTCAAGAAATGATGAATAAACTGCTGTGGTACTAAAAAGAGTTTGGAGGTCAGTGAGCAGGCAGAGTGTAGGCAGGAAAGGAGCTGGGAGGACCCAGCTGGTAAGGACCCTTAGGCAGAGCTGATTCTCAGTAGCCGCTACCCGTACTTCTCAATCGCTACATAGCTGCTGTCCCAAGGTCCCCTCCATGTGGCGCCCCGCCACCCGGACTCTCTCTACTTCCTCATGATCCAGCAGCCATAGGGTTAACGCCTGGCAGGAGGACCCTAACAGCAGCCTGAGACCCCTCCCTCCTCCAGCTGCCATCAAAGTGTGGGTACTCGGAAGTCCTCCTAGTTAAATATTTTGAATGTCACCTCTTGCCCTCAGGTACTGTTTTTCAAAATCTACAAAGTTAATCAAGATCAAGGACCCATAATCAGTTTTTTTTTTCCCTTAACTAAAAATTTCCACCCAGTTGTAAAAGTAAGTATAAAATTAAAAGGCTTGCACAGTGTTTCTCAGCCATCGTTAACATCTCTGGCTTCTTGGGTCTCCTTTGCAACCTCGACCTCCTCTACTAGGTCGTGAATATTGGGTTCCCCAAGGCCTGATCCTAGACCTTCTCCTCCTCCCATCCTAAACTTTCTCCCACACAGCCGCATTCACACCCAGAAATAAATACCCCCAATAAAATAATTTTTATAATTTACAAATGCGTATCTTCAGCCAGACCTCTCCTCTGAGATCCAGGTCCTTATTTTTCATTATCTACTTGACACCTCCTTTTGGTTGTCACACATAGGGCACCTCAAACGCAACCTGCCCCAAACGGGCCCCGTCTTCAGGCCCCAAAGTGACGGGCGTCTCCCATCACTCTCTGTCGCAGGTGATGGCGTCACTTCCGCTCACATCTCCAAACCTGGGAACCCTCCTGATGCTTCTCTCCTCTCACCCCACGCTCTCATCTCACCCATCACAAAATCTTGGCAATTTGCCCAACAGCTCTCAAAGTCATTCAGTTCTTTCTATTTTCACCACCACCATGAGCTGAGCCCTTGCCACCATCAGCTCGTGCTTGGAATACCAAACAGCTTCCCAACTGGCCTCCCCCATTGACTCTAGCCTCTCTCTCCACTCCCTCCCGCATCCTCACCTGTCCATTCTGCTCACAAGTGAGAAATCCTTTGAAAATGCAAATGTGCCTGCTGACTCCCCTGCTCCTGGTGGGCTGGCTTGGGCACCGTCTAGCCCCTGCCTCTTCTCTAGCCCTACCTGGCACCAACTTCTCCCAGTCTTGCCTACTCAGCCATTCTCTTATTTTCCAGTCCCTCATTCTCCACAGAGCCTCCTCTGGTATTCCTTCTGCCTATGTCTTCCTAACTTTCTTTTGACTACTTAAGTCCTTCCTCATGCTTCAGAGGTCATTTCTTCAGGGAAGTCTTTCCTGGGCTGCCTGTATCTGTATAAGATCCTGCTATTTTGTCTACAGTCTCATTGCACTATGTACCACCTCTTTGACAAACTTGTCCCAGTTGCAGTTTTACCTTCCTGCATTATTATTTGATTAATATTTGCTTTTTCCCACCGAATTCTAACCTCCATGAAGGACAGTGTGTTTTTGATCACTGTATCCCCAAGCACCTAGCATGGTGTATATATACGATATGAAGATGTTTAATAAATATTTATTGAATGAATGCATTCTGATGTATTCGTTTCCATTTTCTTTTTCTCTGCTTCTTTTTTACATAGTTGATGCTCACACTCTATACATGATTTTTTTAGCTAGTCCTTTTCCTTTGTTTTGTCATAAGCCTTGTCTTATGGTATTACAAATCTCTCCAAGCCTTATATGTGTAACATAGTTAATAATAATAAAACTCACCCAACCTACCTTAGGGATTGAGGCATCATAAAGTATGTGGAAGTCCTTTGTGAACTGTATGTCCATATGAGAGAGCATTATTTGCACTTCAAAGGAATGTGGGTGGAGTTTGTCTCTGGAGCCCTTCCACTCTTGCCCTTATACCTGTTTACCTTGGGCATATTTTTTGGTGCCCTTGTTCTCCCTGATCATCTAGTGAAGGTCTAAAATAACTCATTAACTTTAAAATGCTGCCTACCTAAGTAGGTTTGCATTTTTTGAAAGGATTTCTGAAAAAGGACACTCAGGTCAAGGTGATGAGGTTTGGGGGCTAGGAGAGGACTCAAGACATTCATTGATTTACCCTTCAACCATCATTTAACAAATGCTTATTGACAACTGATCATGGGCCTGGCCCTGTGCTATGTGCTGGGTGTACAGATGAAAGCCCCAGTCTCATCTTCAGTGGGCTGAATGTCAAGTGGGGGGAACAGAGACGCAAATGCATAGAGTACAGTGAAAACATAGGTGTGAGGAAGATGGATAAGGACGGCTAAGAGTGGAGTCTTAGAGGGCAAATATGGAAGGGAGAGATAACAGTCTGAGCAGAGGAAACAGCATGTGCAAAGGTTAAGAGGAAGGAGGAAGCATGGGGCATTCAAGGAATTGCAGACAGTTTGAAAGGATGGGGTATAGGGCCAGCTTTGGAAAGACAACCTGGCTGGAGGGATTGGCAAGAGCTGGAAACTAAGGGCCTAGAGGGTCCTGCCTGCCACGACTTTGGACTTTATTGTGATGGAAAATGTAAAAGTTTGGAGGATGTGATAACAATGTGAAAGATAGATTAAAAGAAGATTCTTGGTATTAGATGAAACTATGGGCTGGGAAAACCAGTTTATAGACTACTACAATTAGCCAGGCAGTTGCTGAAGAATGTCTGAACCAGGGCAGTGGCAGTGGGGTAGGAGAGAAGGGTAGAGCCATGGGAGATTTTGTGGAGATAGGATAGAATTGGTACCTGGCTGGGGTGGCAGGAGAAGGAGGTTTTAGCCTCCTGTCTTCAGGCAGGTGAGATACTGCATAATTTTACAGGTGAGAAACTGAGGTTCCACCCTAAGTGATTTCCCTAAAGCCATATTTAGTAAGTAGTTGACCAAAGTAGAGTTACTACTGGTGGAATTTGGGGGATCAGTATCTACAGGTCAAGCTAGACCTGCTGATGACCTCTGTGACTCTGCCCACTCAGTTGGAGAACTTCCCCATAATCACCAGGTGGTGATGTCATTCAAATCTGCATGGTCTGATGCTTATTTCCTAAACACCCAGGTCTTTTCAGTCCTGTGACTGTGATTCTGATTCTAGGAACTCCAAAACCTCCAGTACTGTGATGCATTGTCAGTGAACTAGTGGATGGGTCTGTGATGTGTATAGGGGGATCTGAAGATGCTGGATCTAGCTGTCTGCCTCCTGGCTTCCTAGAACTGAGACCTAATTCTGGTGTTTGAGCAGATCAGACGCACTTAGTACATAACCACATTCTGCATGCAGAGTGTGAAAATGAAGTGTATTTTGTGAGAACTCTGGCTGGTGGGTGGGGTTCCCAGCCTAATCCCTCCACCCCCGTCTTTTCTGTGGTCTGCCAATTGACCTTGATTTCTTACTCCCTCTTAATATAAAGTAAAGGGAATGATTTTCCTCTCTCACCTGGGTCTTCCCATCTCCAGAGCATGTGGATAAGCCGGGGCCAATGCCTTTGGAGAGCAGGTCTTTATAGCTCCAGCTTGACTTTCCCCCTATTAGCTTGCTGACAAGGGTCAGCCCCAACCTCAGATTTTCTCTAATTCCTCACTGCACCTGCATACCAGTCACTGCCACAGGCTGAGAAGCTTTTGAAAGGATGCCTGAGAAAGGACACTCAGAGGTAGAAAGGCCCAGAGGCAGAGATCAGCTTGCTTCATGCAGACTCACTCTGAGTGGAAGGGATTCTAGTGATTGATCTGCCACCATGGGAATAAAGTTGGGTATAAACCCTTTCACCCCCAAAACATTCCACTGTCATTTCTTTGGTCTTATTGAATCCATAGTGAACTTCTCCGGGGCTGAAACCCATTGGCAAGACACAAGGACATTCTAAGCAAGGGAAATTCTAAGCTCTTGAGTCCCACTGGGGCTGGATGTATATGCGGAGTTAACACCTATTGCTCAGATCTCTTTTATTCTCCACTGGAATTTGGGCACCATCCCTGGCCTTGGAGAGCTCTTAGAATTATGCCAGGATGGCCCAGCGGTAAGCTTACCAGAAGCCCATGTCTAACGATTCCCTCTTACAGCTCCCTTAAGTCAAGACTCCCTTGGGCACTTAACCTCAGTCCTTTCTCCTCGGCTGGATCCTTTCCAGGGCTAAAAGAATGAGGAGAAAGGATGGAGACACAGAATGGGATAAACACTTCGCTTAGAACATCAATCTAAAACAGTGGCTCACCAAATATGATCCTCAAATGAGCAACTTCAGCATCACTTGGCACTTGCTAAAAGTGCAAATTGTCAGACCCCACCGCAGACCTACTGAATCAGAAACTAGAGAGGTAGAACCCAGCCATTTGTGTTTTAACAAGCCCTCCATGTGGCTGTTACATACTTAACTTTGAGAACTACTGATCTAAGGCATTTGCTTCCCAGACTTCAATATGTATCTGAACCACCTGTGGAGCTTGATAACCATAACCTGGTTACATAAAACCGGATTGGTGTCTGGGTGACTGTATTTTTAGCAAGCTCCTTAGGTGATTCTAATATTCATCAAAAATTGAGACTCATTGATCTGAAGAATTCATTTTATCAATTAGCTGAGTCTCCTGGGGAAGAAGCAGACAGAAGACTATGGAAATGTCTCTCAAAAGTCCAAATGCCACCTGCATCTGAATCTCTGGGGAGGTTTTAGAAGAACAGGATGTGACTATCCAATGTATTGAACCAGGCTCTTTGGGCTGGAGGCTCTGGCATCTACAGTCAAAGTTCTTAAGGTGATTCTTATGCATGTGAAAATTGGATAATGCAACAGGTTGGCAGGTGTTCTCAATGATAGATGCACATTAGTCACCTGGGGTGCTTTAACAGTTACCTGATACCTGAGCCCCACCTCCAGAGAATCTGATTTAATTGATCAGGGCTGGGGCTTTAATATTTTTTGCAAGTCATCCCCCCCTCATCTCCACCCAAGCGATTTTAATGTGTAGTTAAGGTTAAGAATCACCAGATTAAAGGGTGATGCAAATGTGGGAAGGGTCAAGAAACAGCAGGAAGTGAAGGGTGCCAAGAAAACAACTGGTGGAAGCCTGTTGGGGAGGTTAGTTAGCAATGTCAAGTTGGAAGTTCAGAGGAGATAGGTGGAAGAGGCCTCAGGTGGAAAGGAGAGTAGGTTGGCTTGAGTGGTGAGGAGCTTGGTGTGGGAAGACATTTAGTGTATTAGTTTCCTCTTGCTACTGTAACTAATTATCACAAATTTAGTGACTTAACACAAGTGTATTATTTTACAGAACTGGAAGTCAGCAGGGCTGCATTCCTCCTGGAGGCTGTAGGGAGCAGAACACAGTTCCTTGTCTTCTCTGACTTCCAGAGGCTCATGTCTCCACATCATGCTGACTTTTGCTAATGTCATCACATCTCATTCTCTCACTCTGGCCCTACTTTCCTTCTTATAGGCATCCCCTTATAAACTCTGATTACATTGGCTCCATCCAGATGATCTAGAATAATCTCTCCATTTCAAGATCCTTAACTTAATCACATCTGCAAAGACCCTTTGGCCATGTGAGATAACATATCCACGGAGCCCAAGGATTAGGATGTGGATGTTCTTGAGGTCATTATTCAGCCTACCACAGTGTGCCTTCTGGTCCCCAAGGATTATCATATACAAAATACACGCACTCCATTCAATACCCCCAAAATCTCAACCCCTTAGAACATGAACTCAAGATCTAAAAATCTCTTCAAAATCCCATCAGCTCAAAAGCCCCAAATCTCATCATATAAATATTCCAAATAATGTATGGGTGAGGTGCTAGATACAATCCATCTTGAGGTCTATTTTTTCTTTACCCATGAACCTATGAAACTCAAGAAATGAGTTATCTGTTCCCAGGGTGTGGATAAAGTGAAGGTTCCTATGGCCAGGATTCTCACCTGGCCCTGGTCTGCTAGTTCACTACACACATGTAGGCAATTCATTGCTATTGACTCTATAAAAAGAGCTCTGCTCAGTGCTCTGGGCGACAGGGTCACAGCTGCAGGAAAGCAGAGATCAGACTGGAGTGGTGGCAGCAGAGACTGAGACTGAGATGGCTGCAGGGGTGGAGAGGCCCAGAGGCAGAGATCGGCTTGCTTCATGAAGACTCGCTCTGAGTGGAAGGGATTCTAGTGATTGACCTGCCACCATGGGAATAAAGTTGGGTATAAACCCTTTCACCCCAAGAACATTCCACTGTCATTTCTTTGGTCTTATTGAATCCATAGTGAACTTGTCTGGAGCTGAAACCCATTGGCAAGACACAAGGACAGGCATAGGATAATAGTTATAGACATTCTCATTCAGAATAAGGACCATTGTGATTATATTAGAAAATGGGAGAAAAAAAGAAGTCACTGGTGCTAAGAAATTTCAAAATAAAACTAGGCAAATTCCTTTAGGTTTCAAGGTCTGGGAATAATTCTTTGTGGCTCAAGGCCCTGTCCTCTGGGCCTGCCCCTCCTCTCTCTGTGTCATTCTTCCTTTTTCTTTAAGGGTAACTCATGTTTGCAGCTGAGTAATTTTTTCATCCTGTTTCTCACCTGCAGAATGTGGGGAGTCAGTCAGCCTTCTTTCATTTTGTTTTCTCTATACCGCTTCCAGTCCAAGCTGGCAGTGTTCCTGCTAATATAGAATTCTCGAGAATCTTATAGGTTTCCTATGTATGTTACAGGTATTCACTCCATTAGACAAGAAGCTCCTCCACAGATTGTTCCTGGATGATCCCATCTCTATTGCAGGATTCTGTCAAGATGTTCGTGGAGAACCATGAGTCACATGCCTAATCTCTTCTAAAAGCCCTCTGTATGAATGAATACTCTGACCTCTTGATTCTTCCCAGGCATTAGCAAAAAGGTGTCCACTCACACCTTTGGCTCCAGGATATTCTTGCTTGGCAGTGAATTGTCTAATTTTAGCATCTTTTCCAATCTGGATAGGCTGAGAATCTCCCAGATCACTATCCTGATTCTTTTTTGTTTACAGTTCTTCCTTCAATGTATCTCTTTCCTCTCATTTTTTACTATAAGATTTACTAATAAGTGAGGTTTTACTATAAGGTTTACTAACAAACCAGGTTGCACCTTCAGTGCTCTGCTTGGAAATCTCCTAAGCTAAATATCCAAGTTCATTCCTCACGAGTTTTGCTTTCCATATACAATGGATATAATTCAGCTAAATTTTCTATCACTATATAATGAAGACCACCCTTTCCTCCAGTTTCCAGTAAATATTCCTCACTTCTAAGTCCACCAGGAGCACCCTTTAATGTCCATTTTCTACCAACATTCTGTTTCTGATGATTTAGATATTCTTGAAGACAGTATAGTTTTCTCTGCTGCACCCCTCACTTCCTTCTCACCCCTCACCAGCAAGTTTTTAAAAACCAGTTCTACTATCAGTCTGTTCAGGACAATATAGGCTTTTTCTATCATGCTTTGTAAAATCCCTCCATCCATTGCCTACTGCCCAATTCCAAAGCAACTTGGTTTTTAAGGTATTTGTTACACCATCACCCTACTTCTTGTACCAAAATCTGTATTAGTTTCTGAAGTCCAAAATGAGTTGGCAGAACTGGAGGCTTTAGGGAAAATCTGTTTCCTTGCCTTTTCTAGCTTCTACAGGCCTCTCAGAATCCCTAGCTCGTGGTCCCATATCACTCTGACTTCTGCTTCCATCATGACATCACCTCCTCTCACTTTGGCCCTTCAGTTTCCTTCTTATAAGGACCATTGTGATTATATTAGGCCCACCTGGATAATCCAAGAAACTCTCCCCATTTCAAGATCCTTAACTTAATCATACCTGCAAAGTCTCCTTTGTCATGTAAGGTGGACTTGCATGTGTGTGTCCCAGGGATGAGGATGTAGGTCCCAGGGATTAGGATGTAGATGTTTTGGGGACGCCATTATTCAGCCTACTATATAGTTAGTTCAGCTAAATAGGAGTGTAATCAGTTGCTACAGGGACAGTGAAAGTCAAGCAGAAGTAAAGCTCCCCAGTCTAGAGTCTAGCCTCTCACAAGAGTTGAGTTGGTCACCTCTAGGAAGCACCTGGCATGGCTGAGATGTTTGGTCAACCACTGAGGCTGCCTTGGGATTAGCATGCTTATTGGTGCTTTCCAGGCCCTGGACTTTCTCCTCAACTTACAGAGAGAAGGGAATTAATATTTGTTAAAGGGCCCAGCAAGTGCCTGTGTCTTGGGGGCCTTTACCCACACCCTCTCAGGAGGTCTGTGGCGTTGCCTACAACAGGCCAGGGTAGCTGGTTCCCCCTGGATAAGGGGATGAGAGGGGAGAAAGGAAAAGGCATCAGACCAGCAAAGGAGCTCTGGCTTCTCTCTTCTCTACCCTAAGGACTTGCTCATGGCCTGGGCTTCCGAAGTCCCTCACAGAGCTGCAGGGGTTCTCTGTCTCCAGGGCCATGCCTGTAGTGGTCCCTGTAACCCCCAACAGCTAACCTTCTTAGGCAGGCAGATGTGTCATGCTGGGCAGGACCACTCCTTCCCTGGCACCTGTGTAGTGACTCAGACCCCCAGGTAAAGCCCAACCCAATGGGAAATGACTAAGCATTGAAGTTTGCTTCCTCTTACTGGGGAGGCAGGAGGAAGCCTGAAGCTGGACCTGGCCCTCCCCCTCCCTCAGATTTCTCAAGGGAGTGAGGGCGAGGGTGAGGCTTTGCAGGTGACAGCGCTGCGGGGGATGTCCCTCACAGTGTCCCCACAGCTTCTGCTTTTACTCTGTGCATGTGCGTGTGAGTGTGCGTGTGCATGCTGTGTGTGTGCAGGCAGTTTAGGAGATTTGGGGGTGGCGGGCCTGCTGGGATCTCCCAGATTTTCCCCTTGCCATCACTGCTGTCCTCTGCCACCTCCTACCTTGCTGTCTTTGAGGATAGTCAAAAGTCTGTTTCCTGTCCCAATTAGTCCGTTTTTTTGAGTATGGAAAGTGGGATTTGGGGAATGGGAAGACTCTTGCAGACTACCCAGACTGAACTCCTGACAGCAGCACTTAGGAAAGCCTAGTACTGAATCACAAAGGCTACGTTTAAAGTGTATAGTTGTGCCTTTCTGAAAGGTTGCATGGTTAGGTAGTTGCCTCTAGGACCTTTTTCCTCTCCGTATACCCTTTGAGAACTTGCAAATTTTGTTTCATTTGCAAGAATGGGGAGAATAATACATGGTTACCCAGGAAGGAAGAGAAAAAGAGTGTTTTTCCATATTAGTGCCAAAGCAGTGACTGGACAAATATTACAGAGTCCCTGTTGGACATAAGGCACCATTCTGGGTTCTAGAGACGTGGCATAGAGCAATACAGTATCCCTCACCCTCTAGAGATCCCCGTGAGGAGAGCAATTCAGACAGAGAATAGGCAATGACCACTCAGTGTCAGAAGCCTGATGATGGGGAAGTAGAGACCAGGAGGTTCCTCTGCCCAGACTCAGAGAGGTGAAGCCTTCCTGGACCTCATGCTTTCCAAATGGAGACTTGAAGGGTATGTAGAAGCCATGGAGGGGAAAACAGTTCCAGGCATAGAAAACAACAGAACATGTGCGAAGCCCACAGGCCATGAGAAACTTAGCTGCTTCCCTGGAACTGCAAGCAGTTGATAGGTCTGGAGTATTGAGTTTGGAGGGGTTTGGGGGAAGTGAAGTTGGAGAGGTAAGGTGAGATCACGAAGTGTTATATAAGCAAGTTGAAGGTCAGTTAGTGGTCACTTTGGAGGAGCCCTAGGGACAGAGGTTAATAATAATCCACGGGCATTGGAATGTTCTTTGGTGCCAAGCACTGTAAACTTTTTACATGAGTTACCTCATTTAATCCTCCCCACAAGCCTATGAAATATTTACTATCCTATTTTGATGAAACTGAAGCTTAGAGAAGTTAAATTTAGCAGGATATACTACAGGGTCACATAAGCAAGAATATAGATGACAAGGCACACAGCTAGCCCAGGGCAGAGCTGGGGTCTCACCCAGGCACTCAGTCTGTCCTGCTAACTCCTCATTCAGTCAGGGCAATGGTTCTCAACGGGCACTGGTGCTTTTGCCCCTAGGAGACACTTGGCAGTGTGTAGGAGCATTTATGGTTGTCACAACCTGGGGATGCTACTGGCATCTATTGGGTAACTAACATCTTACAACACACAGTATAGTTACCCACAGCAAAGAATTATCTGGCTCTAAATGTCAGTCGTGCTGAGGTTGAAAACTCTTGAGATAGACAAAAAGCTGTAGAGGACAGACAGAGGGAGGTAGCCAGAAAGTAAGTGGGAGAGTTTGGGAAGGAACATATTTAAAAAGGGCCATGTATGTACTCTACTTACAGCAGCAAGAAACAGGGGTCAGCTACAACAGAGCCCAGATGGACCCAGCACATCTTTTTTCCAGTACATTCCTGCTGCTCCCAAGCACCAGTCCTAAGAGCTCAGAGAAAACTGTTAATGATTTATCCTAGAGTTACCCTGAGCTAACTGAGGTTTCCTGCCACCTGACTGACCCAGGACTGTTAAGGGGTACTAGCCACGGTGGCCACCTCCTCACAAGCATGTTCTGACAGGTCAGGGTTCCCAGCTGTGGTCCTGCTGATACATAGTAACTGAGCCCAACATTTTTTAAAATTAAAGTATCATTGATATACAATCTTATGTTGGTTTCAAATATACAACACAGTGGTTCAACAGTTACCATATTATTAAATCCTCAGCCCCTCTAGTGCAGTTACTATCTATCAACTAGTAGAATGTTACAGAATCATTGACTATATTCTCCATGCTGTACTACCATGCCTGTGACAAATTTATATTGTGACAGAAAATTATTGTGCCCCTTTTTCCCCTTTATCCTCCCCCCACAGACCCACCCCAACCCCTCCCCCTTGGTAACCACTAGTCACTTCTCTATGAGTCTACTGCTATTTTGTTCTTTCTGTTTTGCTTTGTTTTTATACTCCACAAATAAGTGAAATCATATGGTGTTTGTCTTTCTCCGTCTGGTTTATTTCACTGAGCATAATACCCTCTAGGTCCATCCATGTTGTTGCAAATGGCAGGATTTCTTTCCTTTTTACGAATCAAACATTTTTGGACATTGTATAATTTCAGTGAATGATAACACCCAGCAAAGAGACCAGAGATACAAAGTGTGCTGGAAACCCTATTGCCTGAATCTGCTCTTCTCACAGGTCC
>JAVSCE010010703.1:0-16766 GCA_032199065.1 Smutsia gigantea | reverse complement strand
CAGGGCCCTTTAAACTTTTTCTCTCAGTGGCAAAATGTCCATATTTCCTTCTGTGCTCTTATTGCCTCAATGTCTCCCAGATCTGCTATAGTACAAGAACCTCATTTATAGGTTGCCCTGAGTGAGGGGCAAGAATAGTCACTAGGGACCCAAAGAGGGGTGGGGGAACTGTGTGGAGCACCAGATTTCTCATTCCCATGGTGAACAACTGTTCATCTGAGCCCTGATGGCCCACATTGTAGATGATATTTTTCATGCCCAACTCATATTGACACCGGTCGGAGCTCAGCATTTGTCTGCCATCTAGTGGGAAAAAATTGCAAATCACCCTGATTAAGCCACACAGTATGGAACACCCCTTGTCAGCCAATCCAGAAGGACATGGTTTCCTGGGGTCTGATAAGCATTTTGTAATCTTTGACAGAGAGAAGTGTGAATCATCAGGGATGCCAATTTCCCCATTTTTAACCCAGAACGAACAATGCTGTCTGTTGCTGAGTCCCAAAGTCATAAAAGCCATGTGGACAGAGGCACCGAGGGATTCTGCTGAAACCAGGAGCTGAAATCCACCAGCTTGGCCTGGGTATAGGGGCAGAACATGGAGTGCTCTAAAACCTGGGGAGTGGGCTGTGCTTCTCCCGGAGGAACCTGCAGTTAATGCGCCATTATTTTAACTCCAACTGGGTGGGCTTTCAACAGGGGAGGGGCTGGTGCCTAGAGTGGTGACTCTGACATTGGCAGCACCAGCAGCAGTTCTGCTGCCATCTCCACCCCCTCATCCTTCCCCAGCTCTTCCTCTACCTTTTCCACAGTTAAAGGCACCACTCCTTCCTTCACCTCCCCCATGACACCTCACAGTCTGCCTTCTCCTTCTGCCCCTTCCTGCACCACTAGTATGTCTCTCAGCAGCACAATCTCAGTTTTTAACAACTTTCTTTCCTTCCTAATAGCATCCCACAACTTGTATTCCAGTTCTGCCACTTCCTGCAGAAGTGTGTCTCTCTCTACAGTAACCCTTTCCAATGCTGCAAGAAGCATCCAGCCCACATTTCCTGCCACCTCACAGACACTCAGTTCCCCTAAGGAGTCCCCTATTTTGTGGAGGGCCAACTCCACTGCCTCAGAGATATCCATCCCTCCCCAGTTCTGGGGAGGGGTTCACTCCTCTAGGAGGTAAATCAACTCAGACCAAATCCCCACTGGGGGATCCCCAAGTGTTTCCCCACCATCCACAGGGGAATCCATGGGTGTTTCCATAGGGTGATCCCTGGGTGTCTCCCCACCATCCATACGGGTGGTCTGCTGAAGCATGGCACCCATAAAGACAGCCTTTTGGTTTCACTAGATGCTGCTGACTGAGCCAAAATGTAGCTCTGGGAGAAGGGAGCTCCCCACCCAGAGAAAGTTCTCTATGAATCAGAAGAGACTGAAGGAAGGCAAGGGCAGGGTGAGAGGTTGGGAAAGAAAGGGTTTATTCTCACAGCTCGCCCTCTCCAGCACCAGCAGCTCTCTCTGCGACCACTTGGGACCCCCTCATGCACAGCTCCCAAGCTCTCTCTCTCTCTGGCACTGCTCCCCATTTGGGTTTAGACAGGCTACCTCAACCCAGTGGAACTCTGTGGGCCTGTCCCTGGTGATTGGTGGGTACCTGACCAATTACATACCAGGAATGGAGGAGAAGACAGAATGGGGGCTTCCTCTCCACCCCCTGGATTGGCTATCTGGTGACTGACTGGTGGCTCTGCCACCAGAAAACATCCCATGATGTGCAACACGCTCCTATTACATACACAGTGGGTACTAATAAGGCCAGGCAGAAATCCTGGTCAGAAAGTTCCATTTTCCCCACATCAATTCAGCATGTAAAGAGCTTGGAAGTCATCACTCCCATCTCACAACAATAAATAAGGTGACAAACTGAAAATCAGCAATCCTTAGACCATCAGAGAATTGAAGTCACTGCCCCCACAAACTGGAGAGATCAGTGTATTTAGAGAATCACAGTCTACTGGAGCAGAAACTCAGCAGCAGACCACTGCTGGAGCTAGTACCATGGTTGGAAAACAAATTATAATTTATGAATTTCTAAGGTGTAGACAAGCTTAAGAGTTAAAAACTCCAGGTGGACCTAGTCTTAGGAGATCCTCCACGTTTTTTTGAGTTTTACTTCCAAGATCCCTATCAATTTCTCAAAGTGAAGATTAGAGAAAAATACCCTCATGCTTACAGTAAGGGGAGGAAAAAACTGCTAGGCAGTACCTGCTAAGGCTGAACTTGTACACATCTGATACCCTACCAATTGCACCCAAGGCATACACTCAATAACAATTTGTGTGTGTGTGCACAAATTATATTTTTATATATGTATAAAATGTCCATACCAGTATCGTTCACCCCAAGGCTGAAAACAACCCAGCAGCATGGATGGATAAATTATGCTTGGTAAAGTCAAAGAGCAGAACATTGTAGTGCAATGAAACTATTATAAAATGTGATAATGTGAATAACACTAACAGACATAAAGAAGCCAGAAATAAAAGAACTCATACTATATGATTCTTTTTTTGTAAAGATCAAAAACAGGCAAAACAGGCAAAACTAACCTGTGATGTTAGCAGTCAGAGTAGTAGTGAACTTTGCCTGGAGGCAGTGGTAGTAATGGCTGGGAGGAGGACATGAAGGATTCTCTGGGATACTGATAATGTTTTATACTCGATCAAGGTAAAGGCTATATGATGGTGTTCATGAAAACTGAACTGTTAGACATGGGCCCTGTATAGCCCTGATACCCCATGTTTCTGAGAGATAAAGGGTTTGGCTAAGGATTTGTACTTTACAGAGTGAGTAGGGATTTCTGAATACTGATAGTATGTATCTTCTTCAGCATTATATCTGTGGAGACTTTAGGTAAGACTTGTAGATCCTCTCATGTTAGGATCCTAAGTTTGAAACAGATAGTTATTCATGTCAAGACGAAAACTATAGGCATGGGCTGTCTGGGCCTAATAATAGGTAACTAAGTTACCTTGGAGGATTCCAGATCCAGTCTTCTCATTTGCTCCCCTTAGCTATCCCTAACGCCCAAATCAATTAAATAAACAAACATGCAACCACACAGAACCTCAGAGGTTCCGATTCTCAGCCAGGTTTGGCAACAACTGACCTGCAGGGTAGCATCTTGGTCCTCTGGCCACAGTGTTTGAGGCTCTCAGAGACTTAGATGGCCCTCTATTTCCATTATTTCTCACCTCATCTATCGAAGTATCTTACACTAAAGCAACACTGGATTATCCATCATAACCACCAAGTATACCTTTGCACACTCTTTTGCACCATGGGTCAGACCTGCAATGGCCCCTGGAAACCTTCCTTGGCTATTTACCCTTTCTCAGATCAAACAGCACATCCTTCTTGAGGCTTCACTGACAACCTCCCATCTCTCCATTGGAAGGAACCTCCCCCTTCTCTGTTCATCCACAGCATGTCATCTGTCCTAGTATGTTGCTCTGATATAGCTACGTTGTAAAGTGTGAGGACTACAAAGAAAGAATGCTAAATATAAGCAGGTGTAAATTTGGGTAATGTGTACTTTGGTGTGTAAATGTAAAATTTTTCTCTGTACATTATTGTGCATGTATATGTTTGTTATATTAAATTTTAAAATAACTTTTGGTAAAGTGTGGGCATTATAATACACTATGTGTGGAAATCTAAATTTCACAATCTTTCTGTACGGCAAATGATATTAATGGAGCTTTATGAGACTGATTTGACAATTATGAAATTTTGTCAAGAATCCAAAACTCCAAGTGGTTTTCAACAAGAGGAACATGGCCTTATGGGGGACATCTTCTGTGTGAAACATCAGCTACACTTATCATTAAACAACTTTTGGTATACCAATGAACTGGAATGCTGTATAGCTGTTAAAAGAAATGAGATGCTCCTATTTCTGTATATAACTTAATGTGATTCTGCATGACGGAAATGTAAATAAAGCAGAGAACTTTTTGCACTGTATTTAAGAGGAGAAAACTCTCACACTCACATTTGTTTCTGTCTTAATTGGAAGAAAAAAACTTTTTAAATAGTTTATTAAGGTATTATTGATATACACTCTTATGAAGGTTTCACATGAAAAAACAATGTGGTTGGTTACTACATTTACCCATATTATCAAGTCCCCACCCATACCCCAATGCAGTCACTGTCCTTCAGTGTAGTAAGATGCCACAGATTCACTATTTGCCTTCTCTGTGCTACTCTGTTTTCCTGGTGACCCCCCACACCATGTGTACTAAACATAGTACCCCTGAATCCCCTTCTCTTTCCCTCCCCAAGCACCCTCCCACACCCCTCCCCTTTGGTAATCACTAGTTCCTTCCTAGAGTCTCCGAGTCTGCTGCTATTTTGTTCCTTCAGTTTTGCTTTGACATTATACTCCACAAATGGGGGAAATTATTTGGCACTTGTCTTTCTCCGCCTGGCTTATTTCACTGAGCATAATATCCTCCAGCTCCATCCATGTTGTTGCAAATGGTAGAATTTGTTTCTTTCTTATGGCTGAATAGTATTCAATTGTGTATATGTACCACATCTTCTTTATCCATTCATCTACTGATGGACACTTAGGTTGCTTCCATATCTTGGCTATTGTAAAAAGTGCTGCAATAAACATAGGGGTGCATATGTCTTTTTGAATCTGAGAAGTTGTATTCTTTGGATAAGTTCCAAGAAGTGGGATTCACGGGTCAAATGGTATTTCTATTTTTAGTTTTTTGAGGAACCTCCATATTGCTTTCCACAATGGTTGAACTAGCTTACATTCCAACCAGCAGTGTAGGAGGGTTCCCCTTTCTCCACATCCTTGCCAGCATTTGTTGTTCTTAGTCTTTTGGATGGTGGCCATCCTTACTGGTGTGAGGTGATATCTCATTGTGGTTTTAATTTGCATTTCCCTGATGATTAGTGAAGTGGAGCATCTCTTCATGTGTCTATTGACCATCTGAATTTCTTCTTTGGAGAACTGTCTCTTCATATCCTCTGCCCATTTTTTAATTGGGTTATTTGTTTTTGGGGTGTTAAGGCATGTAAGTTCTTTATATATTTTGGATGTTAACCCCTTGTCGGATATGTCATTTACAAATATATTCTCCCATACGGTAGGATGCCTTTTTGTTCTGTTGATGGTGTCTTTTGCTGTACAGAAACGTTTTAGCTTGATGTAGTCCCATGAGTTCATTTCTGCTTTTGTTTCCCTTGCTCAAAGATCTGCATTTAGGAAGAAGTTGCTCATGCTTATACTCAGGAGATTTTTGCCTATGTTGTCTTCTAAGAGCTTTATGGTTTCATGACTTACATTCATGTCTTTGATCCATTTCGAGTTTACTTTTGTGTATGGGGTTAAACAACAATCCAGTTTCATTCTCTTGCATGTAGCTGTCCAGTTTTGCCAACACCAGCTGTTGAAGAGGCTGTCATTTCCCCATGGTATGTCCATGGCTCCTTTATCATATATCAATTGACCATATATGGTTGGGTTTATATAAGGGCTCTCTAGTCTGTTCCATTGGTCTATGGGTCTGTTCTTGTGCCAGTACCAAATTATCTTGGTTACTGTGGCTTTGTAGTAGAGCTTGAAGTTGGGGAGCATAATCCTCCCAGCTTTATTCTTCCTTCTCAGGATTGCTTTGACTATTCGGGGTATTTTGTGGTTCCATATGAATTTTAGAACGATTTTCTCTAGTTCATTGAAGAATGCAGTTGGTATTTTGATAGGAATTGCATTGAATCTGTAGATTGCTTTAGGCAGGATGGCTTTCTACAATATTAATTCTTCCTATCCACGAGCACGGGATGTGTTTCCATTTATTGGTATCTTCTTTAATTTCTCTCAAAACTGTCTTGTAGTTTTCAGAGTATAGGTCTTTCACTTCCTTGGTTAGTTTATTTCCTAGGTATTTTATTCTTTTTGATGCAATTGTGAATGGAATTGTTTTCCTGATTTCTCTCTCTGCTAGTTCATTGTTAGTGTATAGGAATGCCACAGATTTCTGTGTATTAATTTTGGATCCTACAACTTTGCTGACTTCTGATATTAGATCTAGTAGTTTGGGAGTGAATTCTTTAGGGTTTGTAATGTATAATATGTCATCTGCAAAAAGGGACAGTTTAACTTCTTTCTTGCAAATCTGGATGCCTTTTATTTCTTTGTATTGTCTGATTGCCGTGGCAAGGACATCCAGAACTATATTGAATAGAAGTGTGGAGAGTGGGCATCCTTGTCTTGTTCCCAATCTTAAAGGAAAAGCTTTCAGCTTCATGCTGTGAAGTATGCTGTTGGCTGTGGGTTTGTCATATATGGCCTTTATTATGTTGAGGTGCTTGCCCTCTATACCCATTTTGTTGAGAGTTTTTATCATGAATGGATGTTGAATTTTGTCAAATGCTTTTTCACCATCTATGGAGATGATCATGTGGTTTTTGTCCTTCTTTTTGTTGATGTGGTGGATGATGTTGATGGATTTTCGACTCTTGTACCATCCTTGCACCCCTGGACTGAATCCTACTTGATCATGATGGGTGACCTTTTGATGTATTTTTGAATTCAGTTTGCTAATATTTTGATGAGTACTTTTGCATCTATGTTCATCAGGGATATTGGTGTGTAATTTTCTTTTTTTGTGGTTTCTTTGCCTGGTTTTGGTATTACAGTGATGCTGGCCTTATAGAATGAGTTTGGAAGTATTTCCTCTTCTTCTACTCCTTGGAAAACTTTAAGGAGGATGGGTATTAGGTCTTCACTAAATGTTTGATAAAATTCAGTGGTGAAGCCATCTGCCCAGGTGTTTTGTTCTTAGGTAGATTTTTGATTACCAGTTCAATTTCATTGCTGGTAATTGGTCTGTTCAGATTTTCTGTTTCTTTCTGGGTCACCCTTGGAAGGTTGTATTTTTCTAGAAAGTTGTCCATTTCTTCTAGGTTTTCCAGTTTGTTAGCATATAATTTTTCATAGTATTCTCTAATAGTTCTTTGTATTTCTGTGGTGCCTGTAGTGATTTTCCCTTTCTCATTTCTGATTCTGTTTATGTGAGTAGACTCTTTTTTTCGTCATAAGTCTGGCTAGGGCTTCATCTATTTTGTTTATTTTCTCAAAGAACCAGCTGTTGCTTTATTGCTCCTTTCTATTGTTTTATTCTTCTCGATTTTATTTATTTCTGCTCTAATCTTTATTATGTCCCTCCTTCTACTCACTTTGGGTCTCATTTGTTCTTCTTTTTCTAGTTTCGTTGATTGTGAGGTTAGCCTGCTCATATGGGATTGTTCTTCTTTCCTGAGGTAGGCCTGTATTGCAGTATACTTTCCTCTTAGCACGGCCTTCGCTGTGTCCCACAGATTTTGCAGTGTTGAATTATTGTTGTCATTTGTCTCCATATATTGCTTGATCTGTGTTTTTATTTGGTCGTTGATCCATTGGTTATTTAGGAGCATGTTGTGCCTCCATGTATTTGTGGGATTTTTAATTTTCTTTGTGTAATTTATTTCTAGTTTTATACCTTTGTGGTCTGAGAAACTGGTTGGTACAATTTCAATCTTTTTGAATTTACCCAGGCTCTTTTTGTGACCTAACATATGATCTATTCTTGAAAATGTTCCATGTGCACTTGAGAAGAATGTGTATTCTGCTGCTTTTGGGTGTGGAGTTCTGTAGATGTCTGTTAGGTCCATCTGTTCTAATGTGTTGTTCAGTGCCTCTGTCTCCTTACTTATTTTCTGTCTGATTGATCTGTCCTTCAGAGTGAGTGGTATGTTGAAGTCTCCCAGAATGAATGCATTGCATTCTGTTTCCCCTTGTAATTCTGTTAGTATTTTTTTCACATATGTAGGTTCTCCTCTGTTGGGTGCATAGATATTTATAATGGTTATATCTTCTTGTTGGATTGACCCTTTTATCATTATGTAATGTCCTTCTTTGTCTCTTGTGACTTTCTTTGTTTTGAAGTCTGTTTTGTCTGATACAAGTATGGCAACTCCTGCTTTTTTCTCCCCATTAGTTGCATGAAATATCTTTTTCTATCCCTTCACTTTTAGTCTGTGTATGTCTTTGGGTTTAAAGTGAGTCCCTTGTTGGCAGCATATAGATGGGTCTCATTTTTTTTATCCATTCTGTGACTCTATGTCTTTTGATTGGTGCATTCAGTCTATTTACTTTTAGGGTGATTATTGATAGATATGTACTTATTGGCATTGCAGGCTTTAGATTAGTGGTTACCAAAGTTTCCAGGATAACTCCCTTGCTATCTAAGAGTCTAACTTAACTCAATATGTTATTGCAAACACAATCTAAAGGTTCTTTTATTTTTTCCTCCTCCAATGTTTATATATTAGGTATCATATTCTGTACTGTTTGTCTATCCCTTGATTGCCTTTGGGGATAGTTAACTTAATTTTGCATTTACTAAGTAATTAGCTGTTCTACTTTCTTTACTGTGGTTTTATTACCTCTGGTGACAGCTATTGAACCATAGGAACACTTCCATCTATAGAAGTCCCTCCAATATACACTGTAGAGATGGTTTGTGGGAGGTAAATTCTCTCAGCTTTTGCTTATCTGGGAATTGTTTAATCCCTCCTTTAAATTTAAATGATAATCTTGCCAGATAAAGTAATCTTGGTTCAAGGCCCTTCTGCTTCATTGCATTCAATACATCATGCCACTTCTTTCTGGCCTGTAAGGTTTCTGTTGAGAAGTCTGATGATAGCCTTATGGGCTTGCCTTTGTATGTGATCTTATTTCTCTCTCTGGCTGCTTTTAGTAGTCTGTCCTTATCCTTTATCTTTGCCATTTTAATTATTATATGTCTTGGTGTTGTCTTCCTTGGGTCCCTTGTGTTGGGAGATCTGTGCATTTCCATGGCTTGAGAGACTATTTCCTTCCCCAAATTGGGGAAGTTTTCAGCAATCACCTCCTCAAAGACACTTTCTATCCCTTTTTCTCTCTCTTCTTCTTTTGGTACCCCTATAATGCAAATATTGTTCCGTTTGGATTGGTCACACAGTTCTCTCAATATTCTTTCATTCTAGAGATCCTTTTTTCTCTGTGTGCCTCAGCTTCTTTGTATTCCTCTTCTCTAGTTTCTATTTCATTTATCCCCTCCTCCACCGTATCCAATCTGCTTTTAATACCCTCCTTTGTGTCCTTCAACGATTGGGTCTCCGACCGGAGTTCATTCCTGAGTTCCTGAATATCTTTCCGTACCTCCATGAGCATGTTAATGATTTTTATTTTGAACTCCCTTTTAGGGAGAGTCATGAGGTCAATATCATTTAAATGTTTCTCAGGAGTTGTATTAATAATTTTACTCTGAACCAGATTCCTTTGGCATTTCATATTTGCCTATGGCGCCCGCTAGTGCCCAGAAGCTCTACTCTCTGGAGCTGCTCAGCTCCTGAAGCAATGTGGAGGGTTGCAGGGGGAGTGGTATTGGTGCCTGGGGGAAGGAAAGAGCTATTTTCTGCTTCCAAGCTGCCATGCCTGTCTCCACTGCCTGAACCAGTGGGCTGAGCACACAGGTATCAGCCTCTATGGTTTGGTTTTGTAGTTGCCATGGACAGATCTTCCCTCTGCCTGGCCTAACGCCAGGGCAGGGTTTGCTGGTTTGTGAGCCAGGTGGGGCTGACCAGGAGAAAGGCGCAGTAGGCTGCCTATCACGGAGGGGGTTCTTGGAGCTGTGTAGGCAGCTAGGGAGCTGGAGCACCTGAAGATCGTGAAAACTCCCAACCTGCTGGGCATAGTGCACCTGGACAATTTTGTCTACTTGTCCTTTCTCCTGAGCAATAAGCACTGTGCAATCCTTGCCCCTTTAGCAGCCCTCTTGCTAAGGGCTTCCTTGTTAGGGAGTCTTTCAGACTGCCCACCTTTCTTTTGTCCCAGAGCAGCTGGATATGAATCCATACTTTCCACAAGCAGCTGGAATCTCAGTCTCTCCAGGAATTCTGCCTGTCTTAGCTTTCCAACCCCCTAATTACGAGAGTGTCATGCAAGCACCATGAAATGTAGGTTTGTGCTCCCAGAGCAGATCTCTGGAGTTAGGTATTCAGCATTCCCAGGTCTCCACTCCCTCCCTGCTCCATTTCTCTTCCTCCTGCTGGTGAGCTGGGGTCTGGGAAGGGCTTGGGTCCTGCCAGACCACAGCTTTTGTACATTACCCTGTTCTGTGAGGTCTGCTTTTGTCTCCAGGTGTATGCAGTTTAGCACAGTCCTCTTTCCTGTTGCTCTTTCAGGAGTAGTTGTATCAGTTATATTTTCGTATTATATGTGGTTTTAGAAGGAAACCTCTGTCTCACCTCTCACACTGCCATCTTTAATCTGTCTCAGGAAGAAAAATTTTAAATAATTCTTCCTGACATTATCAAGGTGATCTGGCTTTTGTAGGGGAGGAACAAAATTCTTTCTTCAAGAAAATCTTACCAAGCTTGAACCAGATATGATACATTACTACTACATATTTTTCATAGGCATTGATAATTTTTACAATCACCATTGTTTTGTGACTTGCATAATCGTTTTTCAAAGTGTTTTGATTTGAAATAAAAGCAACCAAAAAATCTTAATGACCATGAGAAGAACAGTGATAAATCTTTCATGTTAGAACAATTCTTATCTGCCACATAGAGTTACTATATTAGTGAACAATAGTTTCCGGTATAAAGAATACTTTCCTTAGAAGCTATTTAGCATTCTAATTAATTACTGTATTGTTCCTTGAGTTATTTAAGTTATCCTTCATGTGTGTATTTGCATAGTAAAATGAATAGCTATGTTTATCAAATTTGTTAAATTGCTACATTATGCATGTTTTTATTTTTAAGTTTTTAACTCAATCATTAATGGCAATGAAGATATAGAAGAGCAGAAGTTGAATTTCACTAAAAATTAAAGAAAAGTAAATTAAGAATTTAATGACATGATGCTGGCAAAGATGCAGAGAAATGGGAACCCTCCTACACTGCTGGGGGGAATGTAAATTAGTTCAACCATTATGGAAAGCAATATGGAGGTTCCTCAAAAAACTAAAAATAGAAATACCATTTGACCCAGTAATTCCACTCCTAGGAATTTACCCAAAGAAAGGAAGATCTCAGATTCAAAAAGACATATGCACCCCTATGTTTATTGTAGCACTATTTACAATAGCCAAGATATGGAAGCAACCTAAGTGTCCATCAGTAGATGAATGGATAAAGAAAATGTGGTGCATATACACAATGGAATACTATTCAGTCATAAGAAGAAAACAAATCCTACCATTTGCAACAACATGGATGGAGCTAGAGGGTATTATGCTCTATGAAATAAGCCAGGTAGAGAAAGACAAGTACCAAATGACTTTACTCATCTGTGGAGCATAAACACAAAACAAATTTCCCTCATTTGTGGAGTATAACAACAAAGCAAAACTGAAGAAACAAAACAGCAGCAGACTCCCAGACTCCCAGAAGGGAATAACGGTTACCAAAGTGGAGGGGTGGAGGAGGGTGTGTGGGGAGGGAGGGAGAAGAGGATTGAGGGGCATTATGATTAGTACACATGGTTTAGGCAGGGTCATGGGGAAGACAGTGTAGCACAGAGAAGACAAGTAGTGACTCTGTGGCATATTACTGTGCTGATGGACAGTGACTGCAATGGGGTTTGGGGGGAACTTCATAATATTGGTGACTGTAGTAATCACAATGTTTTTCATGTGAAACATTCATAAGAGTGTATATCAATGACACCTTAATAAAAAGAAGAATTTAATGACATGATTTCTTCTTAACTGAACAAAGAGCTTCCAAGACTTTGCCTGATCTTCAGAATTGCCTGAGGCACTACTGAAAAATAAAAGATTCTGGAACCCTTCAATTACCTGATTAATTAGAACCCCAAGGACATAGGCATGGGATTTTGTGCCGTTAGCACACACTTTGGATGATTGTTATATAAGGGCAGATTTGAGAAACACTTGGCCAGAAAGGACTGATAAAATACTGAAACATTTGTTGGCATAGGGAGGGAGAGGCTAAGAACAAGGATAACCATTCATTATAGCACTGTTTAAAGCAAATTTATTTGTGAAAATAAAGATAAAAATAATAGCAACAATAAGCAAACAAATATAAAACGCTTTGCATTTCCATCAATAGGAAAAAAATGGACTATGGTGCATTTATACGATATAATACTATACTACAGTTAAAATGAATGACCTATAACACCACACATCAATATGGATGAATAACAAAGCATAACATTATGCAAGAAAAGTATGTTTCAAAAGCACATATTTCTTATAGTACCATTCTCAACAGGTCTTAAGTCACCAAAAGTAATGTTGTATATTCCTTATGAACATAAAAATATCTAGCAAAAGTATAAAAATGTACATGGTGTGTGCATGAGTCTTAAAGTGTGGTTGCCTTTGGGGAGAGAATGGAGTGAAAGGGAAGTGAGATGATTTCATGTATACCCATAATAATATAATTTTTTAAAAATCTAAAACATATGTGATGAAATGCCAGTATGTTATAAAATGGTTAATGAGTACATTGTGTCTGCTATGTACTTCTCTCTATTTTTGTATGTTTTAAGCAATTAGAAAAGATTTATTATGTCTTGTGTTCATCAGAGCATGATAAACCAGACATCAAGATATATTCACTGCCATTGGGCATATATGTTGGCACATACCTTATGGAACACAATGTGCATAATGTGTTATTGGTACAATATTGATAATAAAGTATGAAAGTAATTAAAACATCTCAACTACTGATTGATTCAAAAAATTATGGTATGATTTCAATGGATGTGTTTTCAGGAATTTCAAAGAATTAATACTTGTAGAAACAAAAGTCAGCATCATTCCATTGTAAGATGGCCTTCTTTTTGGTCCGCATTTTTTAACAACTGATGAGTCATCCACCCACAAACAAAAGTGCTTATGTTTTAATTGTGGGATCCAACACCATATACTAAGGGACCCAGCTGGAATCTTAGCCACCTGTGCATCTGGTAATGGCAACCAGACCTCTACACAGGCTGTGGAATCAGCAGGAGCCTATGAAACTGCTCTAACCCCTCTCAGCCATGCTTGGGGAAAACCTGGAGATTGCTGACTCAAGTAGACACACAGAGATGAGACAAACTTTATAGAATGCCAGCATTCCTGAGGGAAGAACCATATATAGCATGTGATTTCATCAAAACATAAATATATGATGTATATTTTTCTATGCATAGAAAAATAAGCTCTACACTAAACTTTTACTTTCTACACTATTAGGTTTATACTATTAAAAAAATTTAAACAGGCAATTGCTAAAGATAACAGCAATAAAATAATGAGTAAAATAAATTTGTTATGTGGTGAACTAAAATTTAAAGATATGTTCATTAAGTAGACCAATAAGCAACTGTTTTTATACCTATCTCAGTTAGGGTTTCTCTGACTTAGCTGATTTTAGGAATTACCTGTGGTAACTTTTCAAACTGCAGGTTCCCTTGCCATACCCCAGGCCTATTAAAATTAGCAACTCTAGAAAAGGAATCTGTATATCTGCTTTTAAGATTGCCCTCAATATGTTGTTTCTGCTGCTGTTCAATAAACTTACTGGGAAATTTCATAAGGTAATAATAAAATGGGAAAAAATAGAAGTACCACTAATCCATCTAAATATTAAAATTCTGAATTTGGATGACAATGAAGAGCTTCCCTAAAGCAACAAGAGGATTCTAACAATGGTTTGAAAAGTGTGTACATATGATTCTGATCTGCATCCTTGTTTAGGAGGCCTGGGCCAACATGGCAAGGTTCAGAAGCCCCATGACTTTATTGCTCCAAAGACAGAAGGAAACTACTATGTACTAAGGAAGAAAAAGAGGAAGAAGGGAAATCAGTCAGATGTGTACCTGTTGCAGATGGAGGCCAGAGGTTCACAGCAGGTCTAGGATAGCAGAGAAAAATGTTTCCATGTGCAAAGGCACCTGTAGGGAAAATGGAGTTACCATGACCATGATGTTTGCCTGACCCTGTCCTACTTGCACACTTGGCACATGCTATGCTATCTCATGACTCCTCACAGTGCTCATGCATCATGAACTCATGCCTGTCTTTCGAGCATGTTCAGGCTGGGGTAATTTTTGGCAGGGGGTCAATATTGTCTGTGTTGCTATATGAGGACATCTGCCCAGTGCTCTATTGTGGACTGTGGGTTACAAACTTGCTGCATAAGGATATAGCAGATGTGATTTGAGTGCTCGACTGGCTGCTGGGAGAATAAACTTGGTATGAACCCTATAACCTTGTTTTTCTTTCTTGTCAAATCTAGTATGAACCTGCCAGGAGCTAGCACCTGTGCTACAACTGGTGTAGTTGGCAGGATTCACCACAGACTGAAAATACAGAGCAAGAGGCCCTCATGGGAGAGGGGAACTCATCTGGCTTCTCCTATGGGTAGGTGAATACCTGCTCATCCAACAATGGCTATGTGGTTCATGGTGGCAATCGTCCTGGAGGCATGGGCCCCTCCCCAGGACTTGGGGGAGGCAGTGGATGAGTCCCTCCACAGTATCTGGGAATTCTTTGAGAAGTTGAGTGCATGCATGGCAGCAGAAGCCATGGGCTGGCTATTCCTCACAGTATTAAAAAAGACTATAGATGAGAATGACACGTTCTTGTGAGAAGCCTGAGAAAACACAGCACAAGAACATGAGATGTGAGGTGCTATGGAGAAGGTAAATGATATATTGGTGGCTGAGATGACAGCACTCTTCACAGTGCCAAGAGAGTTGCTGTTGGCCCTGGAAGCAGTGGAAGAGGAAGGGAAGGTGGCGGTGGTGCCAGAGGCACCAACCTCTCCTCTACTGAAATCCTGCCTGGTTGTGGTCAAGAAGGTAAAGATGCAGCAACAATGGGCACCTCTGGGAGAAGTACAGCCCCCTCCTCAGGCCATGGATCACTCCACATTCCACCCCTATACACAGGTGGAGCTGGTGGATTGGTTCCTGGTTTCAGCAGAGAGCCTTGGAATCCATAGTAGCCTGGGTCATGCATCTTTGGGATGTAGGGATGAATGGTATCCTTCTGTCTGGGTCAGAGATGGGAAAGTGGCTTTGGGTTAACATACAAAATATATAAAGAAATCATATGCCTCAACACCCAAAAAACAAATAACATGGTCAAAAAAATGGGTGGGGGACCTGAGCAGACACTTCTCCAAAGAAGAAATACAGATCGTCACCAGGCACATAAAAAGATGATCCACATCACTAATTATCAGGGAAATTCAAATTAAAACCACAGCAAGATATCACCTCACACCACTTAGAATGGCCACTATCGAAAAGACAAGAAACAACAAATGTTGGCGAGGATGTAGAGAAAGGGGAACCCTCCTATCCTTTTGGTGGGACTGCAAATTGGTGCAAGTACTGTGGAAAGCAATATGGAGGTTTCTCAAAAAACTAAAAATAGATATATCATACAACCCAGTAATTCCCCTTCTAAAAATTTACTTGAAGAAAAAATCCCTGATTCTAAAAGATATATGCACCCCTATGTTTATCACCACAATGTTTGCAATAGCCAAGATATGGAAAGCAACCAAGTGTCCATCAATAGATGAATGAATAAAGAAGAGGTGGTACATATACATGATAGAATATTATTCAGCCATAAAAAGAAAAGAAATCCTGCCATTTGCAACAACATGGATGGATCTGGAGCATAACAACATTATGCTCAGTGAAATAAGCCAGGTTGAGAAAGACAAATACCATATCATTTCACTTATTCGTGGAATATAAAAACAGAGCAAAACAGAAGGAACAAAATGGCAGTAGACTCATAGACACTTAGAAGTGTCTAGTGGTTACCAAGGGGGAGGGATTTGGGGGAGTGTGAGGGAGGGGGACATAAAAGGGCACAGTAATTCATAATCACAATATAAGTTGATCACGGGGACTGTTGAACCACTGTGACATACATCTGAAACCAACATAAGATTGTATACTACTGATACTTTAATAAATAAATAAATATAACGAAAAGAAAATATATAAAATGTTTTAAACTTCATTGTTTTGAAAGAACAGTTTCAGGAACTTATTATAAAGAGAGGCATACAAAGGAATTTGCATACATATGAGCTAAGGCGGTAAATATAGCATTGTTTGTAACAGAAAAAAACAGCAAAGAAATGCAATTTTCATCACTAGGATACTGGAGAGTTAAATTTCTGAGGCTTCCATGCAATGAAACACCCAGATGATGTAATAAAATTTAAAAACCTAAAGCTTTGTTGTAAAGCAGTTTAAAATGCTATCTTGAAAATGTATTTACATGGAAAGAGGGTCATAATAAGGGCCAAGGTGGGTTACAAGGCTCATAAGTGGCACAGATCCTTTTTTGTTTATATAGGTCTCTAGCTATTTTTCTAGAGGTCTCCAAAGATAAAAATAAAGACGGTCTTTTTCTTCTCCTCACATACAGCTTTCTCTTCAGTACAGAAAGTGGTCATCAGTAAGCCTGACCCTGGGTATGCTGCTTTTCCACCCAGACTCCCAGAGAGCTCTGTGAGCTGAGTTTGGGCCACAGCCTCTTCCACCACCTTCCTGCTCTGTGACGTTCAAGCTGCAGTTCCGGCCTCTGCAATGAGGAGGCACCAACGTACCTCTATTTTCAAATATCTCTACAGAAACGTTTATTCAACGAACAAAAAAATAC
>JAVSCE010010702.1:0-20495 GCA_032199065.1 Smutsia gigantea | reverse complement strand
ATTTATCTGTTCAATAATTAAATCTCAGATCTAATTATTAATTTAAGGGCACATCACTCAGAGTATTAGTAAGTAAAAGTATCTGTTGAATCTAGTTAATTTCAACAGTTGTAGCCACCAAATTAGTTATGAAATGCAAATATACACAAAATGCAAACACATGAACAAACTGATAATTTTGCTAATTGCTCTGCCTTTTAAAAACAGCTTCTGTGTGGCAAGTGTACATAATAAAATAGTGCTACTAGTTATAAAATTTCTATGGTCCAAGCCTGATGCAAGAAGATTAGGGATATAATCTGTCACATATACACATGGCAAATTGAATTTTTGGAGACAATGACTGCAATGAGCATTTTTTAAAAACTATCTCTTTGGTATCGTACTTATATAAAATTAAAAAGTAAACTATTTTCATTTCCTTTTTAAAAACAGAGTCCCAAGATTGGCAGAACAATGGAATGGCCAGTAGAATAGCATGATTTAAATCACTATCTGGTAGTCATGTTGTCTTTGTGGGCAACATAGAAAAAGTAAAGGCCAAATAATTCTTCATTTGGGGAATTTCAAGGTAACTTGAACATTTAAAATAAATTAGATTTGTGTCAACTTGGAACGAGGTTTTGGTTGTGGGTTCCAGACCTCTAACCTTGCCCTTTTCTTTCTTCATTTTTATCAGCTATTTGAATGCAGACCCAAGGGACACATGAAGCAAATTTAGAAATGAACCAAAGCTAAGAGAGAGAGTTAGGTTGGGAGTGGTACATAATATGTTAGATGATGAAATGAAGATTCAAAAATAATTGTCATAGACTGGCACTAAGAAACAAAAGCAACAAGATTAAAACTAACAGATAAATACAGATTTTTCATTAAGGGTTCATAATTTAATCACATGGGCATAAGATGAAGGGGATCTCAGAAATTCTTATAAAAATGACCTGGGGGACTTAACTTGTCTCCATTTTAATACAAGCTAATAAGTCTAGAAAGTTGTCAAAGAGCTTTGATTCTTTTGGCTGTCTAAGTTAGTGAAAGAAGAATATCCTGTTTTCCCTCCTCCTTTCATCTACACCTCCCATCTACACCTCCTCCCAGTCTACCTCTGGGAGGAGTATTGTTTTGGATTCATCAGATTCTGGGACCTGATGATACCATATTTGCCAGCGGGCATGGTCACTGGGTTAACAGGTCAGTGCTAGGGTTTGACTGTCTTGCTGGTCTCCCTGAAACACGGCTGAAGTGGGAAGGAACAGGGCCTACCCTGCAAGAGAGACTCTCTTCCTCTCTCTTCATTCTCTGCCATCATTTAGCAGAACTGATAAGCTGACTCAGGTCCTACTGTCTTGGAGCATATCTAACCAGCTACTTCACTTTTCTTTTTTCCCTTACATGGGGCTGGAGTATGGTAAGATCTAAAATTTGGGGGCAGGTGAAGCATTAGGAGGTCTTAATTACAACTTGCTTTGAGCTGAAGGCATTTAGGCTAAGTACCCTAGGGAAAAGTTATGTGCCGCATGGCTACATGGCCCAGCCTAAACATCAGAGTATTGGAGGGGGAGGCAGAGGTTGGAGGTCTAAGACCAGAAAGTGATAAGGATTTATTTAATTTCCTATTTCTATTTTTTTTTGGCTTTGTGTCTCTTCTGTGAACCTCTCAAGGGAAGATGGTAGTGCCTAGAAGAGGATATACATTTTTTTCGATTCTCTGATCATACTTTTCAAAAGCCCAGAACGTTTATTCCTCCACTGTCTCTAACAGCTGGATTAAGAGGACAATATAGGAGTTACTGTCCCTCTATACTGCAGACATATATTTTTGACTCTTTATTGTATATGCCTATTTGAATATCCCATAGGGACCTCAAAACTTATTTTCAAAATTTTTTGTTTCTTTGCACTCTTTTCTCCTGATTCTCCACCACTACCCACTAATTTGCAAGTGCACTTGTGCTATTGCAGTAGTCCCTGTTCAGTGAAGACATCACCACCTACCTTGTTTCCTGGCTTCTTGACTTGTCATATTTCTTGGTCACCGGATTCTGTCATTAAAAAAAAGTCTTTTGAACATGTCTACTGCTGCCCTTATCTAGCTTGCCTTTACTCTCTGTGTCACGTGGGTGATTTTAAGTCATGACCTATGTCTTCATTCCTGCCACAATGCTTGGCACACAGTTTGTGACTGACTCTGGAAAGTAGAGCCTTTGTGCTTATCCTCAAATGTTTAATGGAACATGATATTTGAAAGACAATAAATTGGGTTGCTTCAAATGTCAGGGAGGCAAATATTCATTAATATAAGATAGAACTCAGAGTGACTCCAGCTACGAACTAAACTATTTCATGAAGCTCTGAGCTCTTCATTATAGGGATTATTATTATTCAAGCTGGGCAGGCATCAAGGGCAGTGCTATTGAAGGGATTCTGGCTTTGGTATAATGCTGGATGATATGTCTCCTACAGTCCCTTTCAACTATAAGATTTGATAGTTTCTATGTTAATTTTACAGGTTTGTGGAAAATCCAAAATGTTCATAGCATTTGTTCTGACTGGTAGAATCAATGATAACTACATTTCTTCTCACTCTTTTTCTGTATTTTTAAGTTTTCCAAAATAGAAGTGTATTACTCTCATAATCAGAAAAAAATTCATTATGAGTAAGCACAAAAAATTTACTTTTAAAGAGAACATTTGATCTCCTTTAAATATGAATAGAGCCTTTTGCTATAGATATCAAAGAAATATTTTTGTTCTTGGATATATGCCACCTGTTGGCTTGCTGTAGGTTTGGCTGCATACAATAGAAAATAAAAAATTAACAGTGGCTTAAAAACCTAGAAGTCTAATTCTCTTTTATGTCAAAGAACTTTGGATGTAGACAGCAGAGGTGGTATAGTGGCTATGTCAGGCACCATCACTTCTTTATCTTGTTCAGTATGTGGCTTCAATTCCCAAGGTCCTCATGGTCCAAAATGGCTGCTAAAGCCAGCATAACATATGTATTCTGGACAGCAGGAAAGAGGAAGGAGAAGATGATGGGCCTGCCTCTTCATTTTAAAGATCTTCCTAGAAATATAGATAACACTTCTATATAAATTTCACTGGTGAGAACTTGGCCATAAGGCCATACCTAGTTGCAAGGAATTCCAGGAGGGAAAAAAATAGGAGCTTTGTTACTAATGAAGAACAGAATAGATATTGGAAAGCTAATAATTATCTTTGTTTCACCTAATGACTAAGAGCAAGCATAATACAGAATCATTTGAAAGTGTCACTGGCCACAGCTTCTTTGCTAATAATAGTTTTAGGAACTTTCTATTGAGTTCCATTTATTTATATCAGGCAACAGTTATTTACTAAAAGTTTTCTATTTGTCTCATTTTTTTAATTTTTAAAATGGATCTGTACCTTCCCCATGGGATTGTAGTGAGTATTCAGTGGGATGGTACATACGAAGCACCTGGAACAGTATCTTGGAACAGATATGTATTAAGTGGTCAATAAATGTTCATAATTATCTGATTACTATGACTACCTATGACCGAATACAAGTGAAATTGAAGGCATAGTTCCTGCCTTAGGTTCCTGCTTTTTTGGTTGAGAAGACAAGCTTACATGGGCATGAAATAACTTCAGTGTGCAAATAAGAGCCAAATGTTATGGAGCGGAGTGTATGTTTCTGATAATTCAAAAACTGAAAAAAGTCCCAATAGGATGTGTGTGTGTATGTGTGTGACATAGAGAGAGAGGTGCAGGGAATATTTTTGAAGACCTAAGACTTTAGCTTCAAACGATGACTTCTTCATTTCTTCCCTTGAGCGGCCATGTAATTTGGTTATGCCTCCCAGAGAAGCTGATTGCTGGCCTACAGCATTGAGGCTGGCAAGGGTCTAATTCTTAAAAGTTCCATGGGAGAAGCCACAGGCTCCCTTGTTGTCTTTCATGTCCATTTGTGAAACTATTAGTATCAGCTTCTTTAGGGCAAAAACTCATGAATTAACGTAAACATATTTTTTTTCTTAGTTTAAAAATATGCTACCTTACTAAAAACTGCATCAATTGGGTGAACAACAACATAAGTACAGGGGTGAGAATGGATAACCTATTAGACAGATAGTACCTGCTTTTTTTTTTTTTGAGAAGGGAAGTCTTCCCTAGCACTGCATTCTATTTTATGCAGTACATTTGCTAAGAGAAATCAAAAGAAATAATCGGGCCTATTGTCCTTCATTCCAGCAGTATTGAAGTCTCAATTTTGTCTTTTGAGGCTCTTAAGGTGCCTACTACATAAAAAGGAATGGACTGCTTGCTATTCAACCATAGCTAGAATAGCAATACCAATCATTATATTGTTATCTATTTGAAAAACGTGGATTTTACTTGGAGATGGTATTTATTGAAGCCTGCAAGAAATCCATTTTCTGTCTACCTGGCAAGAGCAATTTGAAATGGAAAATTCAAGCTCAGAGATCAGTTGAAATTTGACCTTCTCTATATCGCCATGATTTTGGTACGATGATGTATGCAGGGGTGGGGGTAAGGGGTGTCCATTGGCTCCCATCCTCTGCTGGGTTCATCTGCTGCACAATAGAGCAATCTAAGAGAAACCATCTCCCGCTTTATTAAAATGGGGGAGGGCGTGGGATGCTGGGCTGATGCGCTTAAAATGCGTTGTGAAGCATCATGGAAATTTTGCAAAAGACTTTTCTGTGGCAATAATTCTATTGATAGAGTCAATGAGAGTTTTGTCTGTGCAAGAACTGCAGGATGGGACCCCAAGTCACATGCTTTCAAAATTATTCTCCCTTTGTTGGCTATCACAAAGGATATTTTCCCATGAAAACAAGATCTTTTGTTTCTTATGAATTCATTCTAATTTTGAAGCAGGCTGCTAGGGTTACTGCATGTTCTTCTTGCACTGGCAGGTGGCCTGAGGGAGCTGGCGAGATGGGCTTAATCATCTCTTAACGCTTTTTCTGGTCTTAATGTCATTCATTTCTCATCTAAAACCATAGTCCTTGATGTTCATTTCCAAAGGAAATAACGGTGAGGTCACCATGGTGATTTGTTTCTGTTTGCCTTTTTAAAAAAGCAAACAAGATATCTCTGCCTTCCTGGTTTCCTTACCTTTTTGCAAAAAGAAATATGCATAGAAAATATAGTCAGGTAGTGAACGTTTAGACAAGTTAGAGCATCATTTTCCAAAGGAATTTATTATGTTGCATGTGCGAAGTTTGGCGTAGAAAATAAAACAAGTAAAGTTCCCTCATACTGATGGCTCACACTTGATCCACACAGGGTGCTGTGTGAAAACGTTTAACAGTGATTTGGCAAACAATTATGCAAAAAAATCTGTGGATCTATGCTAACCCCTGAGGATTCAAGATAGATCGGGCTTAGGCTGGGCCCTCAAGGAAGTCACACAGAAATGCTCTGGCAGCACTCCAGCAAAGAGATGAATTCAAAAGTGTTATAAGAGCTCAGATGAAAGGAAATGCAGCATACACACATGAAAGACTGCTGTCAGAAGTTCACAATGAGAGGGGTTCAAGATGGCGGCGTGAGAGGTGACATGGAGAACTCCTCCCAAAACCACAAATAGTACAAAAATATAGTTAATTAATACAACTAACCCTAAAACAGCAAGAAGAAAGAAGGCTGTACCAGACTGCATACAGACCTCACGAACAGAGCAGACCTCACGAAACAGGGTAACGTATGAAAGCCTTAATCTGGCAGGACCCAAGCCCTTCCCCCACCCCACCTCACTGGCGAGAGGAAGAGAAACAGAGTGGGGAGGGATGGAAGCCTGGGACTGCTGAACACCTAGCCCTGGAGTTCTGCTTTGTGAGCGGAAGCCTATACTGTGTGGTGCTCTGGGCACTGGGGAGCTCAGACGGGCAGAGGACCTGAGAGACTGACATTCTGGCCATTTGTGGACAACAGCTAGAGGCGCAAAGCACAGAGGCTTACACGTGTGTGCTTGGCCCACTGGCTCTGACGCTGGAGACAGGCACTGCAGACAGGAGTCAGGAAACAGATCTTTCCTCCCCCCAGGCACCAGCTCCGCTCCCCTATGACCCACAACCTCACTCTAGGGGCTGAGCAGCTCCACATACTGGAGCTTCTGGGCACTGAAGGGCACCACATAGAAATATGAAACGTCAAAAGAACATGGTTCAGACCAAAATATCACAAACCCCAGAAAAAGGACCAAATGAAACTGAACTCACCAATATTCCTGAAAGAGAGTTCAAAATAAAAATCATAAACATGCTTATGGAGGTACAGAAAAATATTCAAGAATTCAGGAATGAATTTAAGATGGAGATTCAATCATTAAGAAATTCCATATCTGAAATGAAACATACAATGGAGGGATTTAAAAGCAGATTAGATGTAGTAGAAGAGACAGTAAACGGAATAGAAATTAGAGAAGAGGAATACAAAGAAGCTGAGGCACAGAGAGAAAAAAGAATCTCTAAGAATGAAAGAATATTGAGAGAACTGTGTGACCAATCCAAACAGAAAAATAATCGCATTATACGGGTACCAGAAGAAGAAGAGAGAGAAAAAGGGATAGAAAGTGTTATTGAGGAGGTAATTGCTGAAAACATCCCCAATCTGGGGAAGGAGATAGTCTCTCAAGCCATGGAGGTGCACAGATCTCCCAACACAGGGGACTCAAGGAAGACAACATCAAGACATATAATAATTAAAACAGCAAAGATCAAGGATAAAGACAGACTTTTAAAAGCAGCTAGAGAGACAAAAAAAGATCACATACAAAGGAAAACCCATCAGACTATCATCAGACTTCTCAACAGAAACCTTACAGGCCAGAAGGGAGTGGCATGTTATATTTAATGCAATGAAGCAGAAAAGCCTTGAACCAAGAATACGCTACCCAGCAAGGTTATCATTTAAATTAGACGGAGGGATTAAACAATTTTCAGATAAGCAAAAGCTGAGAGAATTTACCTCCCACAAACCACCTCTACATTTCATTTTGGAGGGACTCCTAAAGATGGAAGTATTCCTAAGGCTAAATAGATGTCACCCAAGGGTTAGACAAAGAGTACTGAATATGATTCATAACATACAAAGAATGGAGGAGGAACAAAAAGGAGGAAAAAAAAGAAATCTTAAGTTGTGTTTGTAATAGCATACGAAGTGAGTTAAATTAGACTGTTAGATAGTAAGGGAATTACCCTTGAACCTTTGATAAACACGAATCTAAAGCCTGCTATGGCAATAAGTACACACCTATCGATAATCACCCTAAATGTAAATGGTCTGAACGCACCAATCAATAGACATAGAGTTACTCAATGGATAAAAAAACAAGACCCATCTATATGCTGCCTACAAGAGACTCACTTCAAACCCAAAGACATACACAGACTGAAAGTAAAAGGATGGAAAAAGATATTTCATGCAAGTAATAATGAGAAAAAAGCAGGAGTTGCAGTACTTGTATCAAACAAAATAGATTTCAAAACAAAGAAAGTCACAAGAGACAAAGGACATTACATAATGACAAAAGGGTCAGTCCAACAAGAGGATATCACTATTATAAATATTTATGCACCCAACACAGAACCACCTACATATGTGAAACAAATACTAACAGAATTAAAGGGGGAAACAGAATGCAATGCATTCATTTTAGGAGACTTCAATACACCACTCACTCCAAAGGACAGATCAACCAGACAGAAAATAAATAAAGAGACAGAGGCACTGAACAATATATTAGAACAGATGGACCTAACGGACATCTACAGAACACTTCATCCAAAAGCAACAGGATACACATTCTTCTCAAGTGCACATGAAATATTTTCAAGAATAGATCATATACTAGGCCACAAAAAGAACCTCAGTAAATCAAAAAGATTGAAATTGTACTGATCAGCTTCTCATATCACAAAGGTATGAAACTAGAAATAAATTACACAAAGAAAATGAAAAAGCCCACAAACACATGGAGGCTTAATAACATGCTCCTAAATAATCAATGGATCAATGACCAAATGAAAACAGAGATCAAGCAATATATGGAGACAAATGACAACAATAATTCAAGACTGCAAAATTTGTGGGACGCAGCAAAGGCCGTGCTAAGAGGGAAATACATTGCAGTACAGGCCTAACTCAGGAAAGAAGAACAATCCCAAATGAACAGTCTAAACTCACAATTAATGAAACTAGAAAAGGAAGAACAAATGAGGCTCAAAGTTAGTAGAAGGAGGGACATAATAAAGATTAAAGCAGAAATAAATAAAATTGAGAAGAATAAAACAATAGAAAGAATCAATGAAAGTAGGAGCTGGTTCTGTGAGAAAATAAACAAAATAGATAAACCCCCAGCCAGACTAATCAAGAAAAAGAAAGAGTCTACACATATAAATGGAATCCAAAATGAGAAAGGAAAAATCACTACAGACACCACAGAAATACAAAGAATTATGAGAGAATACATGAAAAATTATATGGTAACAAACTGGATAACCTAGAAGAAATGGACAACTTTCTAGAAAAATACAACCTTCCAAGGCTGACCCAGGAAGAAACAGAAAATCTGAATAGACCATTTACCCACAAAGAAATTGAATTCATAATAAAAAAACTACCTATGAACAAAATGCCTGAACAAGATGGTTTCACTGCTGAATTTTATGAAACATTTAGTGAACACCTAATACCCATCCTCCTTAACGTTTTCCAAAAAGTAGAAGAGGAGGGAATACTCCCAAACTCATTCTACAAGACCAACATCACTCTAATACCAAAACCAGGCAAAGACACCACAAAAAAAGAAAATTACAGACCAATACCCCTGATTAACATAGATATAATATGCTCAACAAAATATTAGCAAACCAAATTCAAAATTACATCAAAAAGATCATCCATCATGCTCAAGTGGGATTCATCCCAGGGATGCAAGGATGGTACAACATTCGAAAATCCATCAACATCATCCACTCCATCAAAAAAAGAAGGACAAAAACCACATGATCATCTCCATAGATGCTGAAAAAGCATTTGACAAAATTCAACATCCATTCATGATAAAAACTCTCAACAAAATGGGTATAGAGGGCAAGTATCTCAACATAATAAAGGTCATATATGACAAACCCACAGACAACATTATACTTAACAGCGAGAAGCTGAAAGCTTTTCCTTTAAGATCGGGAACAAGACAAGGATGCCCACTCTCCCCACTTTTATTTAACATAGTTCTGGAGGTCCTAGCCATGGAATCATCCAATATAAGGAAATAAAAGGCATCCAGATTGGTAAGGAAGAAGTCAAACTGTCCCTGTTTGCAGATGCCATGATAGTGGACATAAAAAACCCTAAAGAATCCACTCAAAAACTACTAGATGTAGTATCTGAATTCAGCAAAGTTTCAAGATACAAAATTAATACACAGATATGTGTTGCATTCCTATACACTAATGGTGAACTAGGAGAAAGAGAAATCAGGAAAACAATTCCATTCACAATTGCATCAAAAAGAATAAAATACCTAGGAATAAACCTAACTGAGGAAGTGAAAGACCTATACCCTGAAAACTACAAGACACTCTTAAGAGAAATTAAAGAGGACACTAATAAATGGAAATTTATCCCATGCTCTTGGCTAGGAAGAAATAATATTGTCAAAATGGCCATCATGCCTAAAGCAATTTACAGATTCAATGCAATCCCTATCAAAATACCAACAGCATTCTTCAATGAACTAGAGCAAATAGTTCTAAAATTCATATGGAACCACAAAAGACCCTGAATAGCCAAAGCTATCCTGAGAAGGAAGAATAAAGCAGGGGGAATTACGCTCTCTGACTTAAAGCTCTACTACAAAGCCACAATAATCAAGACAGTTTGGTTCTGGCACAAGAACAGACCCATAGACCAATGGAACAGACTAGAGAGCCCTTATATAAACCCAAGCATATATGGTCAATTAATATATGATAAAGGAGCCATGGATATACAATGGGGAAATGACAGCCTCTTCAACAGCTGATGTTGGCAAAACTGGACAGCTACATGTAAGAGAATGAAACTGGATTACTGTCTAAACCCATACACAAAGGTAAACTCAAAATGGTCAAAGACCTGAATGTAAGTAATGAAACCATAAAACTCTTAGAAAAAAACATAGGCAAAAATCTTCTGGACATAAACATAAGCAACTTCTTCATGACCCTATCTCCCCGGGCAAGGGAAACAAAAGCAAAAATGAACAAGTGGGACTATATCAAACTAAAAAGCTTCTGTACAACAAAGGACACCATCAGTAGAACAAAAAGACATCCTACAGTATGGGACAATATATTCATAAATGACATATCCGTTAAGGGGTTGACATCCAAAATATATAAAGAGCTCATGCACCTCAACAAACAAAAAGCAAATAATCCAATTAAAAAATGGGCAGAGGATCCGAACAGACCCTTCTCCAATGAAGAAATTCAGATGGCCAACAGGCAAATGAAAAGATGCTCCACATCGCTAATCATCAGAGAAATGCAAATTAAAACCACAGTGAGATATCACCTCACACCAGTTAGGATGGCCACCATACAAAAGACAAACAACAACAAGTGTTGGCGAGGATGTGGAGAAAGGGTACCCTCCTACACTGCTGGTGGGAATGTAAAATAGTTCAACCATTGTGGAAAGCAGTATGGAGGTTCCTCAAAAAACTCAAAATAGAAATACCATTTGACCCAGGAATTCCACTCCTAGGAATTTACCCTAAGAATGCAGCAGCCCAGTTTGAAAAAGACAGCTGCACCTCTATGTTTATCACAGCACTATCTACAATAGCCAAGAAATGGAAGCAACCTAAGTGTCCATCAGTAGATGAATGGCTAAAGAAGATGTGGTACATATACACAATGGAATATTATACAGCCATAAGAAGGAAACAAAACCTACCATTTGCAACAACATGGACAGAGCTAGAGGGTATTATGTTCAGTGAAATAAGCCAGGTGGAGAAAGACAAGTATTAAATGATTTCACTCATCTGTGGAGTATAAGAACAAAGGAATAACTGAAGGAACAATACAACAGCAGACTCACAGAACCCAAGAATGGACTAACAGTTACCAAAGGGAAAGGGACTGGGGAGGATGGGTGGGAAGGTAGGGATAAGGGAAGAAAAGGGGCATTACGATTAGCACACGTAATGCAGTGGCGGGAGACATGGGAAAGGCAGTATTTATAGAGAAGACAAGTAATGATTCTATAGCATCTTACTATGCTGATGGACAGTGACTGTAGTGGGGTATGTGAGGGGGACTTCATAATAGGGGGTCTAGTAACAATAATGTTTTTCAAGTGATTGTACATTAACGATACCAAAATAAAAAAGTAAAAAAAAAAGTTCACAATATATTAAGCTGGCATAGGAAACCTCTATGTTTAAATTTCCTACATAGCCGATTGTAGAAAGCCTCTGCCAGGCCATTTGCACTGAATTTTTTTCTTTTTGCTATTACTAATATACAATTACATGAGTAACATTATGGTTACTAGACTCCCCCTATTATCAAGTCCCCACCACATACCCAATTGCAGTCACTGTCCATCAGCGTAATAGGATGTTATAGAATCACCACTCGTCTTCTCTGTGTTATACTGCCTTCCCCGTATCCCCCCCCACCCCTGCTACATTATGTTGCACTGAATTTTTTAGTAAGCCCAATGTTACAGCAAGAAATGAGAGGGTGGAGGCTTGCTGTGCTACTGGATGGGGGTGCAGGCTATGGACATACCTAAATAGTAACTGTAATCTTTGGGTTATGCCTATGCACATGTGCACACACATGAGCGTTTGACCACCAGACTTCCAGAGGGCACCTATGTAGAGCAAAGAAAGCTGAGATGAGGGAGCCTCATTCACTCATTTGGCATCTTTGGGCTTGAGGACATCTATTGGACTTTTTGCTGGTTCCTCACCCAGCATGAGCTAGCATTTTCATCAGCCTTGGAATGTGCACTGGCCCTTGATATCCAGGATAGCTCATCTGTGGTGGCTTTTAGGGGACAGGGTGGGGCAAGATACCCCTGGAGGCACAGATGACTTGGGTATATCATACACGAACAATACATGGTGTCACTTTGGGATCAAATACAGAAGACTTTGAGTGGGTGGAATGTGCATTGTTTTCTTGTTTGGAGATATTCCCCTTTTCTGTTGGAAGCAAGGAAGGAAACCCTGGCCTATGGGGATAAGCTGGGGAAGGAACTGTTCTTGGCCCTAGCACAGGGGTCAGGCGGAACATAGGGATCAAGGCAGCAGGACATTTGGGCAGTCACAGAGCCCGGTCTGACTGCAAGTTCTTCAAGGGCAGGCCTGTGACATTAAGAGGGGAGGCAGAGGGTGCTGAGCCAAGACTTGTTGCAATGGTAAGATGACCATGAATTGGAAAAGGGACACATGGTCTGCTGAGAGACCCAATGCAAAGAAGAATAGGAAAGAGATAAGTGGTATAAGCAGGGCATGTGATTTTAGTAACGATAGGGCTGAAATGACCAGAGAGGGATTGCATTAAAAATAAGGCTTCTAGTGGAGTTTGGATTGCAGAGAGAAAACTGTGCTTTATATCCATAAAGCTGCCTGAGGCGTTCCAGGTCTTGGCTTGCATTAGCTGCTTATAATACTGCTTTATCAGACTTCAGAAAGCTCTGTTCACACACTAACCTATAAATGCATAAAAGTCTAATTCAGTGCTCCGTATAGGGAAAGAAGGTTGTCCTCTTCATGTGTTGTTTTGAAGAGGGTGTTAATGAACTCCAAGTGGTTCTCACACAGCCCTGCAGCATAAAGGACCTTCCATGTGAAGGGAAGCCCTGAGCAGGATCTTTAAGACTTTTCCTTCTCTCTTCCTGTTCCCTCCCTTCTCCTCATCCTAACTCTGACGTCTTTAAGAAAAGTACTTCGGAAAATATACAGTAAAAGCATCCAGGGGGAAAAGCCTGCCTCGAATGTTCTTTGTCAAAGCTGCAGGTGGCCAGTGAGCCAAGGCTGTGTGGAAAATGCTCTTGCTTGCTTAAGTGCCAAAGTCTTTGCTTCGGACCATTTCTTTGACAAATCTCCTTGACGGAACATGATGAGTCTTCTTTCTCTCAGGTGCTATGCAGCTGCACCCGACCCTCATTTTGTAACGTATAAGCTGGCACATGAGGCTTCCTTATTTCAGCTGTTTGCATGAGTGCCGCCATAAATGGACCGCTATGGCTTTTGTAAAGAACAGAGCTCCACAGACTTTAGGTCCAAAACTCCAGGGGGACAAATCTACCACAGTTCCTTATGAAAGCCCCACTGAGAGCAAGGTGAGGCCCACTATGCCTAGATACCAAAGAGGCAAAGGACAGCAGACCTTCCAGAAACATGCATCCAAGCGGGGGATGTTACAGGATAGGTCCTCCGTGTTTGAGTGGCTGGAGGTACTGCTATCAAAAGCCCTTTTAGAAACTAACGGTCTTGCAAACCACTTGGCTACTACAGCACCATAGAAACAAGATAATGAAATAAGGACTTAACTGGGTCATTGGCAGATCACCACTGAAGGGTGCTCCTAGCTTGTGCAGTCAGCGGTGGGCTTGAGTCTGCTTGTACCGGGTCACGTGAGCCATTTGTGAAATTTTTGAAGGTATCTTGGAATTGGCAATGTTGGGAGTATTTATATCACTACAAATAACAAATGCTACAAACCAGGGCTGTTTTTCCTTTCTTTCAGTGAGCTAGTCACTAAACATTACACCCCTGGCTTACCTCCACTCCTGCAAACCACTGGATGATGAAAATATCCTGTACCTTAACATGTTCATGCATTGTACAGGTATATGCATTGATCATATGCTCATCAAATTATCTACTTAATATCTGTGTGGTTTGTTGTATGTAAGTTTCACCTCAAAAGAAAAAAAATTGCAAATAAATACCGAAGGCTACTTAGTGACTTTGCTTTATACAACTGTACAGGTTAGCAATGAAATTATTTGTGCATTTTAGGTGTAGTAAATATATCGAGAATAGTGAGAGTCAAGCTTCTCACTGTTGAAGAGAAAAGGTCCCCAGGTAGGGATCCCAGGATAGAATGCAGACTGTGATAAAAAGAATTTAACTGTCATACAAATGTACAAAACAACCTCATTGCAAGGGGATGGGAGAGGAGGTGCTGACATAGTAACTTAGGAAATGATTGGCAAACGAAAGGCAAAAGGAACTACACATAAGCACTGTACCCACAGGGGTCCAGATGAACAATTCTGATTCTGGTACACATATATACTGGAACTGAGAAAGTCTGTAAAGGGATAGCACATGGTGGGAGCCAGGTTCTCACTGCTGAAGGGAGAATTTGCAGGTAAGCAAGGGAAGGGGCCTACAATGACCATGTGGTAATGGATTAGAGTTGGAGACACAGGTATGAACTCATGTTTAGCTTTAATATCGATACCAAAGTTACATAGAGAAATATCTGTATATGTGTATATACACAGGTTAGTATACACTTACATGTATCTTCTGTTAGCTGCGAAGGGCTAGAAGCAGTGACACCCTAATTAGGGAACAAAAACACATCTAATGCCAAGATCTTGGTTTTTAATACAGTATTCCAATAAGAGAAAATGAGTCAAAGGATTATTTCTAGGACTCAAGCAGGAAATATACAAGATGAGCCCAGAATAACTTCTAGTGCCAAAGAGTAAAGATGCTAAGAATAGTAATCCATTCTATGAGCATGTCAGAGGGACACAGGAGCTGACTGAAAGAGATCCCAATGGCCAAAGCTGGAAAAATGTGCGCAACAAAATAAAGTAGTGCTGGATTAGAACCAAACATGTAAAATAAATATCCACGAGTCCATACTGATGTAAATAAGTTATTGAGTAAATAAATGAGGAAGAAGAGACAGTTTTCCCATGTGGAAGAATTCCAAATAATTTACATAGACACTCCACCGTCTGGGAGGGGGAGCATAAGTCCGCATACTTTGAATGTGGGCTGCACGTAGCAACATCCTTTCAAAGAGGACAGTGATGGAAAGGAGGAAAAACAGTGGAGAATCCTGACAAACACTCTCGCAGCCAAGTGATCAAGGCCAACATCAACAGTGACAAACCCTGCTGATAATATGTACCCTTGATATGGTGTGATGAAAAAGCACTTCACCTCGGTGGTCTTCCTCCCCAAACCCCATAACCCCAGTCCAATCATGAGAAAAACATCAGACAAATCCCAATTGAGGATCTGTCTGCAAAATAAATCACCAGTATGCCTCAAAACCATCAAGGTCACTAAAAACAAGGAAAGCCTGAGACATTGTCACCGAGGAGGAGCCTAAGGAGTCACGATGACTAAATGGAATGTGGGGTCCTGGATGCTATCCTGGAACAGAAAAGGGACATTAGCTAAAAACCAAGGAAATACGAATCAAGTAGGGATGCTTGGTAACAATAGTGTATTAACATTGGTTCATTGCTTGTAACCACATGCATGCAAGATGTTAACGCTAAGGAGACTGGGCTGGGACATACGGGAATTCTGTGTACTATCTGTAACTCAATAGCTACAATTTTTCTGTAAGTCTAAAATAGTTTTAAAAAATTAAGTCTATTAAAAAAGAAAGCCCTCAGACACTGACTGCTGGCAATCAGCATGGGTGTGTCAAGGATGTGCGCAGGGCGCTAACAGCATGAAAACTGCCCTAGATGCCCGCCTGTGGGATTTTGAAAGTGCTCCTCTGTCCCAAAGGTCTTTTCTTAGAGAATCTGCACTGAGCAACTTCTAGTCTGCCAGCAGAAAATGGGCTCTGGTTAGAGCTTTCATAGCAGTCTCAGGAGGGTGGGAAGTCTGTGCAGACCCCCCAAAACCATGTGAGGCAGAGGCTGGGGTGCCTGCCTGTACTGAGTGTGGCCCACACAGCGGGTGAGGCAGCCTGCCTGAGTGGAGGGGAAAACGCTTATTCCTGGGAAACATAACAATGCTGCCCCGTCTCTGGGCATTTTTCTTGGGGCTTTATAAGCATCTAAATTTGGATGAACCAAGAGGTTCTGTCTTGAGGGTTTCATTACATTCTCCCCATAGGCCATGATCTGGTAATTTCAGCCAAGAAAGTTCCTGAACTACAGAACTGAGGGAAGTGTTAGCATGAGATTCGCCATATTAACACCATCTCCATTTTTGTGAAGAATGGAAAATCCCCTAGCAACAGTTATCAACCCAGCTGCAAAAGTTACCTCCCTAGCAACCCCTAGCAACAGTACCTGAAAAATTTCCTGCCTCCCAAAGTACCTCCTCCGTCTGCCCTGTATCTCCCCCAGCCAGTAAGCAGACAGAGGCTTCAGCCCTTTGCTGGAGACCCCCTCCACAGGCTTATCTCCAATGAACCTGTGTTGTCATCAAGCCTGCCTCCTCTGTTTTCTTTCCTAACCTAAAAGCTTACAGGAAGCACTTCAGTTCTGCAGATCCTCAACAGGCTGTTGCTGCTATTTGTGGAATTTGAGTATCTGAACAAGGTGCTGATGTCTTTAAGTGTGTGAAATAATCATGAATGAACCAAGGTCTGTGTTTGCACTGCACAGGTGGCTAGGAGCATAGGCCTCTCTGCTCATAACTGTCTGGTGTGTTTTGATCAAGACTGACTGAATGGTTAGGCAAGCTAACTGACCTCAGCCTGGTCATTATGCCTTGAAGCCGTCATGTTAAACACATGTGAAAATGCATGTTCCAGGGTACCAGTCATATATGGTCACTAGCTAGCACTATTTGAGAGGGGCATATAGTTTGTGATTTTTCCAACTTCCTTTTTGAATTTTAAAATTGGGGGCCTGTTGTCTCCTTGCCAGAAGGTAAGATACGAGATGGCAATTAACATAGGCCAAGGGTTACCTCCCTTTTACCTATTATTTCTGGGAGAAATACTATTTAGTTATATGTTAGGCCTATATCAGACCAGGGTAAAATGAGAGTAATTAAGATGGACACAGAACAAAGAACATTAGTACTTCTGACTCACCCGACAAGGATTGCCCTCACCAACAGAACTGGAGAAAAGGGCCTTGAAAAAAAATTTCTCTCTGACTCTTTGTCTAGTCCATCCTTGTGAGCAGGTATCATCAATAAAAACTTCATTCCTAACTGACTTAGTGGCTCAGGTGTTCGTATACACATACATAAGTCCAGAAGAGTTGATAAGGGATGTCTGGCTCTATACCTATTGATCTATGATTGGGATTTACTGCTGCCTGGAAAGTTCTACCCAATTTCAGCTCTTGCACTGTATCCAGCTGAGGGAATGATAAATACCACTGTGCCTTTGGGGCTATCACTTTCGAGAGTGGCATGAATGATGATAAAAGACAAACACGAATTCCAGAAGAAACTTGGATTGTCTTTCCCAATCAACACTACTGAAATGTGAGATAGGGACCTACTGAGTGTGCCCGATAAAGTGTGGTATAACAATGACTATGCTGTGCAAAGGTATGTTTCACTGTCTCTGGAAAAACAAGAAGACGTCCTCCAGAGGAGCCTGCTTTTAGAAAAGATTCTTGAGTTTTCCTTCCAAGGGAAACAAAAGCAGAGAGAGAATCGAATTTGAGAGATTTCAGAGAATGTTCAGAAACCATCACAAACAACAAGGTTATGTTTAGAAAATCCTCCGACTACTCTATCTTCTTCACTACTCAAAAGAAATGACTTCGTTTAGGCTTTTGGCAAAGTAGCTTGGGTTATTTTGACCCATCTAGCAGGTGACTTGAGTCAAAGTCAAAGGCACTTCAGGACAACGTACACTGGCATTCTCTTTACTAAACTGGTTAATATTTGTAAAGACAACAGTGCCTGGAACATAGTAAGTCCTTAGTATACAGCAGCTATTGTAGTCGACCCTATTGACATGCTTCCCATGGCCAGCCTCTGAGCTGGCCTGCAGCTGCCTGTGAGCCCCTGTGCACATCCACAGGGGTCTGTCTTCAGTGCTGGGCTTCCTTGGTTTCTGTGCCCATGAGCCTTGTCAGGCACATCCAGAACTTATTCACTTCTGGCAGGGGAGCTCAAAGATGATGGGGGACTAACGGCCCCAGGAGCAACCTTGACCAAAAAGAAATGGGACTGGGCGCTTAAGTACCCCAGTTTCCCTGTCCTTAGGTGGAACAGTTCTGAGGTGTGTTCTACAGGGTTCTTTAGTGGGTCACTGGCAGGACTGAGTGCCGGTTGCCCATGGCAGGAACCCATTCATTAAAGCATCCTTTTCTTGTCTTCTCTCCCTTTCTCCACCCTCTCAGTTGTGCTTCCTGGGATCATCTCCTAAATAAACAGCCTGAACCTAACTCCTTTCTCAGAGTCTATTTAATTGGGTAACCACAACCAAGACAAGTATGCTTGGCCTTAACCACTGCTGAGCATGGGAAGTGGAACCTAAAGGATCATGGCACAAAACTCATTGTTTGTGGCTACACGATGATTTATTGTATAAAGACAAAAGGATGCATGCTGATTTTTGGATTTATAAGAAATAACCAGTTACTCAAGCAGTAAGAAACAGGCTTTTGGGATAGTGGCTATAGCTAGAAACCAAATAAAATGCACATATATACCGAAATGGAAGAAGTGGCGGCTGCATGGTAACATGTACACAACTCTTGTGCTCATGGGCCATAAACTTTGTTACTTACATCATGTTCCAACATGGACAGCCAAACGTGTACAGTCTGTATTACTGTGGCCTGCAAAACTGCCGTTGCTGCATAGAAAAAAAAATAGACAAGCAAGAAAAGCTGTTCAAGGCTTTTAGTTCAGTATAAATTCATTCCTCTAAAGGAAAATGCCATCCTAAACATTTTTTACTTGCAAAACAATCTTCAAGCTATAGAGCAATTTATTTCACATGACATTTACAGAAAATCAACAGAAGTAGCTTTTATAACGTGTGAATCCACAAATCACGTTTCCTCACTCTGGTTATGCATTGAAATCTCTTGAGGTCTCCTCTGGAGCTGTCCCTGGGAGAGGGCCTTTAGAGATGATTGTTTCTGTTCACATAAGTATCCTTTTCTCAATGGAAAATTTATATTATTCCCTACTGGGGCACCACTGCTTTCTCCATTCCCAGGCCCACAAAGAGCATCATTGACAAGGGTTTCTACATTCTGCCTTATTGCTTCCATTGTCTCCAACATTTCATATGGTGTTTTACTTGAAACAAAGAAATAGAAATTTTTAAAAAGAAAAAAAGAAAGGCAAACTGAGGAAGTGGACTTAGTATTAACAGAATGTGGTTTAACTGATACAAAAATAACCTAAACATGAACCTTGGGGTGAGTTCAATGAATGCAATTATAACAAGATCTAGAAAAATGTGGCAACAGCATTAGTGCCCAACCTTAGCACATTGCTATTCCAAATGACCCTTTCACTCCTTCTCATTCACTCCCTTCAGTACTTGGGGATGGCTTTCATAATGTCAGCTGGGCTCAGGGGTAAAGTGCACTCTCACCCAGGGAATGCATAACCACAGCTTCAGCTCTCCAGTCTGGGTTATTGCTATTTACCATTTAATGCTGGTCAGCAGAAGAGAGACTGTAAGCAATTACTTCCTGATGGCTTGTTCAGAAATAGTCATTATATTTAACAATTTTAATTTATTATAGATTTTTTTTCTAAACAAGCTAAGATCCTTGATTAGAAGGATTTACTTGTTTTGAGCAGGGACACCTAGTTGCCAAAACAAAGGTATGTTAAAACAACACACTGAACAAGGTTTCAGGCGAATAAGGTGGTATTGGAAGAGCAGGTGACATGCTGTCAAGGAAATGTAGGTGAGCACAGGGCGTGGTTGTCTGCATGGATTTGCTACAGTATCCAAGGCATCTGTATAATGGTCAGTAAGAATGCAGTCCCCATCTTGGTCAGTCCAGGCTGCTATAACACAATAACAGACTAGGTGGCCTAAACAACACATATTTATTTCTTATTGTTCTGGAGGCTGGAAGCCCAAGATCAAGGTGCTGGCCTGTTCTCATCCTGGTGGGCCCACTTTCTGGCTCACAGATGGTTATTTTATTGCTCTATCTTCACATGCTGGAAGTATGTCTCTGGTCTTTTCCTCTTCTTATAAGGGCACTAATCCCATCATGGGGGCCCCACCTTCATAACTTCATCTAAACCTAATGATGTCCCAAAGGCCCCCTCACACACTCCAAATACTGTCACATGTGGGGATTGGGGCTTCAACCTATGAATTTGGGGAAACATGTTCATTGTAGAGCACCCCCAAAGACAGGTTTTAATTGAGTGTCCACCAGCCCCAAAGAGGTAAGGGTCCTCCAGCTCGTCTCCCTCAGTTAAACTTTCTGGCCCTGCAATAGCCTTTAGCAAACAAAGCCACTCTGCCAGTGAGCTGGGACTGCTTTGCGTTCCTTGGGAAGAGTTTGGCCAGAAGAATTATGTGGAAACT
>JAVSCE010010701.1:0-14267 GCA_032199065.1 Smutsia gigantea | reverse complement strand
TTTCATCCAGATACCCCCCCAAAGCCCTTGGGTTATTGAAATCAATGAGGGTTTGTTCCTCTGCACCTTTGGGTGCTGGGCAGGGGAGCCAGGGAGTGTGGAGGTCAGCAATTTGCTTATGCATCCAAGTTGTCCAGAGCTCCTGCAGCTGCTACCGGATTGGGGTCTGAGGAGGTTCCCAAGATGGGTGGTGGGCCCACCGCCTTGCTGGCTTTCTCCATTACTCCTTGCAGGTGTCTTACAGCACTAGTTTCACACTGGGCACATGCTGGGCCACCTTGATCCCTGATTATTGTCCACATTGAGCCTGGAGACCCAGAATCGGGTTAATTGGGAGGCTGGTCAGCCCAGTCCAACCTATTCTTGTTTGAGAAGGAGAGAGGCCCAGAAACCCCATGCGACTTTTTCAAGGTCACACAGACAATTACAGCAAGTTCATGGTCACTAACAGGGAAACATCTCAGAGGCAGAGAATCTGGGAATGTCAGGGCAGGGGGAAGCCCTCCAGCTCCAGGGCACCCAGAGAGGGGAAACCACTTGCCCAAACTAGTGCCAGGGATTCCAAGTCTCAGCCTGACAATGTTTCCATTAACGCTGGGCCAACCAGGGGATGCCATGCTCTTGCCCTCCTCATGCTGCAGCTGGGGCTGCTGGCTGCATAGCTGCGGTGGTGTTACCAAGTGCAATCACACTTTCTTGACTTTGAGTAGTGACTATGAGCCAGCACTCCAGACTGGTATGCTTCCCCACCTGGGGTTGTGGTGGCCACAGTGCTGGTGACTGGGGTCCTCCCCAGGCGGTGAATCTGAAGCAGGTCAGCCAGCCATGCAGCAGACGGGATTTTATATCAAGTCTCCAGCCCCCTCCCTTCCCTAGGGGATGGATCACTGGCTTTTTGTGAGAGCCTCAGGAGGGCTTGTGTGGTGACAGCAGCTCTTGGGAAGTGTGGTGGCGTAGCTGGGCCTGGCATTGAGGGGTTGACTGTGTGGGGCAGGTACCCCACCCTGCTGGGGCTGCCTTTTCTCCATACTCAGTGGGCCTTCTGCTGGAGGCCCTCTGCCCCCCCACCCTGCCCTTGCTAAGACTCGGCATTTTAGTCTTCATGAGGCTGGGCTGTGTGCCAGAGCCCACATGTCCTCTACAGTCAGTGTGATCCATGGGGAAAATCTGTGGGGGCTTTGCCCCAGGGCTGCGGGACCCAAGGGGACCCCTTGATGTGGAGAGGCTAAGGCCTTGGAGAGGGAGGTGTGCAGGGTGTGGAGATTCAGCCCGGGGTCCCAAGCCGGTGGGCTTCCTTGGGGATGTCCAGCCCCACTTCCAGGGGAGTCTCCATGGGTACAGCCACCAGGGAATGTGAGGCTGGGATACACCTGTCACCAAAGCTGTCACATGGTGGACCTGAGAAGGGGGGGGGTCCCTGGGGGCAAAGACTCTTGAAGCAGCACGTCTTTAATTTCATGGAATAAATCACGCTTCCCAGGTGGAGCTGCCATCCCAGTGTACTGCAGCCAAGCACGGTTTTCTGTTGCCAAGGAGGTCCCCTCTCTCCCATATTCTGTGGCTAGAGAAGACCTCCTGTCCCAGAATGCAGCTGATGCCGGGTGCGTCTCTTGCCCCTCCGCCCAAGCATAGAGTTTGCATTGCCCAGTTCCTGCAAGTGTGTGAATTATTTAAGTTGCCGCCTGCTTTCTCCACTGAATTCTGTGACCATGTCTATTCTTTTGGACTATCTTTGCATAAATTGTAGATTAATTCTAACATTTCAGCTTGCAGGGTGCCTCCTTTGTCCTGACCACCTCCTCTTCTTAGGTAGGAAGTCACAAATAATCGGCCAACCAATACTAAAGTATACAAAGGGCTTCTAAGCCAAAAGAAAAGGTCCCAGGGGACTCTTTTGTAAGTTGTTGAGAAGGACAGTTCTCTAGTTGGTTTATACATGGGATTTGGGGGTTTGGGGCTATCACCGTGGAGACAAGTGCCTATCCTACAATGCAGCGGCCAGAGGGGGGCTCCACGTGCCTAGATGTGAGCTTGCATGTCTGGTTACCTGCAGCCTTTGGGTTTGCTCATCTACACTTTTATTTGAGGGGGGGCATTGCCCATGTGATCCTTCTCCAGACAGAACTCAGGTTTAAATTGTGTTCTCTCTTCCAACCCCCTGAATTTACTGGCCGTAAACCCCACTGCTGCATGCATGTCTTAGCAGAAAAAGGAGCCTCGGAACCTTCTAGAGATCTGGTCTAACTCCCTCACCTTACCCACTTCTTGTATAAGTGTGGAAATGGAGACCCAGACAGGGGACAGGGCTGACGCAAAGTCATAAAGCTGGATGGTAGCAATGCTGGGACTGAAGTCAGGCCTCCTGATTGTCAGTCCAGGGCTCTTTCTAGCAACCAATATATGGCTACAGCTTCAAAAATTCCCCCAACCAGGCCAAAACAGTCCCCTCCCTCTCCTCCCGTGTCCCAGCCTCCCTTCCCCCCACTACACATAATTTGGGTTATAGCAAAGCATATCGAACTCCAGGTTCTCATCCCAGTGCCGCAAGAGCACAAACAGCTGGCGGGCAGCAGCCTTCAGCGTGCCCTGCGTGCGGCCCTCCGGCACCTCCTGCTGCTCCAGCCACGAGTCGGCCTTGGCAGCCACCAGCTCCCACTCAACGAAGTAGGAAGCTGAGCTGTGCTCCAGCCACGCCAGCGCCACCACTGTAGCCCACAGCTTCCCTGTGTGTTCTGTCACAGCCTCGGACTCCCAGCCTGGCTTGCCCTCTGCCAGTGGCTTCCGGGAGAAGCCGTGGGGACTTGGGGTCTTAGACTCAGGCTGGCGGGTGGTGAGGGACACTCGGTGGCATGTGAAGGGCGAGGTCCACTTGAGCTTCTCCAGGGGGATGTGGATGGCCTCACAGAAGGCTTGGTTGAGCAGGAAGGCTCCGGAGGCCAGCTGCAGAGACACCTGTGCATGGGAGAGCCCCTCAGTGGGCCTCAAACCTTTCAGCCTGTGGAGCCCAGGCCATGCAAAAGTCTGGGGCCATGTACAGCCCGCCCTTCATCCTCCCCAGCTCGCCGTGCCTACCTGGGGGATCTGTGGGATACCCAGGCCAACCGAGCTTCTCCATGTTTTCTTCCACAGGAATGTGGAACTGAGCTCCAGCCACACGCATCAACACCTTCACTCCAAACCTGCCTCTTGACCTGGGCAGGTGTGCCTAGGACGGCCACTGGGACTGTCCACTGCCATGCAGCACACTCTGGGTAGCTCACCTCTCTCTTCCTCCCTCCACACCAATCAGTTTCCAAGTTCCAACAGGTTTGCTCTGTCATCCACCATCTGCCTCTTCATGTCCCTGCCCCCTCTCTGCCATGCCAACTTTCCTGCACCCTTGGGGGGTGGGAGGGGATTTTCTAAGGCCCAGATCATGTCACTCCTTGGAGGCCATCAGGTCAGTGGCTTCAATTTTCACTTCGAATCTTAAGTCCAAACTCTGATTACAAAAATGTTCAGATGTGGACTTGACTCTTCCCCCTCAAAGCCCCTTCTCCGGCCACCAAGCTCTCTATCCTCTCTTGGCTACTGGCCATGACCCCTCATCCAGCAGGTCTTGGCTTTGCCATTACATTTTTCAGGAAGTCATGGGTCATTCCTCCCGGACCTCAAGCCTGGAGTAGGTGTCCTCCACCCCTTTCCTCCCCACCAAACCCCAAACCTCTGACATCACAGTGCCCACAGATCAGAGCTGTCCAGTTCCCTGTCTGCATCCCCACCAGAACTTTGGGCCATGAGCTCAGGGACTCTTATTTATCTAGTTCAAGGTTGTCTCCCAAGGTCTAGCACTACGCCTGGCTCAACAAATACTCGTTGAGTGAATACACGCATACGGCTCTGTTGCCCTGGGTGTTTGGAGATTCAGAGTGACTATGACTCGGGTGCGCAGGGACTGGAGCTGTGCAGTGAAGCTCTGACTGTGTCCTTCCTTCTAGCACCCTCTGATCCCAAAGCCCCACTGGGCCCCAGGTGTAGCAGGGCCTGCGTCCCTTGCTCAATTCAGAGATGCCCACTACAGACTTGCGCTTCTAACTCCACCACAGCATGCTGGGGCGTCTTCAGAACCACCTGCTAAACACAGTGCATGTCCCTGGGGTGTTAATTTTACTCCCTTATGAGTCATTTCAAGGCTTATTTTTATGTATTGAAAAGCAGACACACATAGAGGGTGGAACGGAATGCAAAATTTCTGTGAATTTTTAAAGCAAAGACAGCAGATTGCAAGAATATTCATGATGCTGGTGCTGGTTTCTAGCAAGACTCCTAGATCTTAGGCTGGGGGGGGGGGGCGGGGGGCTCAGGCAAACTCCCTCTGCCCTGCTGGCTACCTGGGTCAAAAAATCTAGGTCTTCTTTCCCTTGTGGAGTGGGAGGGTGGGCAGGAGGCTCACAGGAAGGCCCATAGGCAGAGTGTTTGGAGCTGAGGGGTGGGGGCTTGGGCACTTACCAGCGGGACATAGTCGAGGCTCTGGCTACCTGGGGTTGACTCTGGAGCCTTAGTCAGCGGCTTGCTCAGGAAGCCCTTGGCAGCTCGTGTCAGCAGCCTGGACTGGTTGAGATTCATCCTGTGTGGGCAGAACCCAGAAGAATGACCAGAGCCACCCCTGTGATGTCCCTGGTCTTCCCATCCCCCTGTAAGTCAGAGCCAGAAGGGATCTGACAGCTGGCTTCCTCCAATCTCCCTCATTTGACAGCTGGCAAAACTGAGGCGGTGGGAGGAGGTTTCCCCAGAGTCACCCAGTGAGTTGGCAGCAGCTTGGACAAGGAGCACGGCAGTGTTCTTTTTGGGACCCTCTTTGCTACTGTATGCTCACCCAGCACAGCGGTCAGGCAGTCTTAAGACTGGGCCCCCCAGGAGATTTGCCTTTGCAGAGAGACCATGCACATTTCAGATGGTTCATTTTTGTCTAAATGTCAGGATGGGCCTGCCTTTGACCTTCCCAGCCAAGGAGAGCCCCAGGAAAATGGGTGGCAGTTGAGTGTACCCCCCTGGAAATACCACATACCTGGATCCAAAGAGAGCCTCTGAGGCCTTCAAGGAAGAGAGCGTGTGGGTGGCCAAACTGCGCAGGGGACCTGGAGAGCCACAGAGTGACAGCTGGAACCTGACAGATGACCCTATCCAAACACTCACTGCCCAGCTAGGAAAACAGAGGCCCAGAGAGGGGCAGGGGCTTGCCTACATCTCTAGGGATCTGAACTACCCATTAGGCTGCAAGGCAGTTTCTGACCCAGCTGGTATGGGGACGGGTGAAAAAGGTGGGCTCATGGGTAAGAAACAGGCCTCTGAGTTTCCTTGACAGGTGGCCCCTGGCATCTTCTGGAAGGTTATCTTTGGCAGTAACAGCTTGACATCAACTGCCCTCATCCCCGAATGGGGGCATTGGGTTTCCCTCCTGGCACATGCTTCAGGATTCTAGGCAGAGTGAGATGGGAGAAAGGTCCCTCAGCTGGGCGCTGGGAGGCATGATTCCAGACCTTGCTCTCTCACCAGCTTCTTGTGTGACTTTGGGCAAGTCACTTCACCTTCCTGACTCTCAGTTTCCTCATCTTTAAATTGGGGATACTCCTATTTATCTCACACCAGGATGGTGTGAGGAATAAATGAGCCTCTGAGGACTTTGTTGGCCTAAGACACTCTCCTGGCCCAACGATCAGTCAATTATCACTATCTTTATTAAAAAGAGAGCCAGCTGATGCCCACTCACCTTCAGAGGCAGCATACTTCTCATGGCCTGGGGACATGGTCTCGCTGAAGGGCATGGCGAGGCTGTCCTCCACATCTACCGCAGGAGGAAGCCAGTGAGACCTGAGCCCCACCCCATTCTCACCCCCCATCTCCCCAGGGAGAGGGATTATCTGAATACTCGGGGGTGGGCTGGGAAGCAAGGTCAGGGTTTCCACCCCTGCTTGGATGAGGCTTCATCTTCCAAACATACCACCAATTTCCCACCATAAGAGCCAGATATGCCTAGGTTCAAGACCTGACTCTCCCACTAACTAGCTGTGTGACAGTTGGGAAAGTTACCTCCTTTGTTAAGTTTCGATTGCCAATTGGGATAATTGTATTTAGATCACAGTGTGGGTGTAAGGATTAAATGTGGTAATACACAGTGCCTGGCCCCTGGTAGGTGCTCAATAAATCCCTGAGTTGCAGACCCAGCAGGAAAGCAGGAGCACCAGGGGCCTAAGGGTGGGGGTAGGAGAGGGGAGAAGGGGGCTTCTGCTCACCAGGTCTGTGTCTTACTAAGGAGGGGCTCATGCCAGCTCTCTAGGAGGTGTCAGAACATGGCACTGACTTGTCAGGGGCTCTGAGCCTCACTTTCCCCATCTGTAAAATGGGGACAATAATTGCATGTAGTTCAAAATGGCATAATCAGGGTAATTATTGGTATGACTTATTTCAAGGGTGGGAGATTTCAAAGGCAATATGCTGTAAGAGAACTGTATTCAGGGACAATGTTCTTCAGAGCCCTGTCTCTCCTGGGACCATTAGTAGCGCTGTGAGGGCTAAGAAGCCCTGTTTATCGCTGGGTGCTCAGGTGCGGTGCCAGAGTGAACTAGTGAAGTAATGCTTGAGTGACTGAGGCAACCAGAAGCAAATAGGGTGGTTACCTCCTGGAGCCACACACTGCCTGGGTTCAAGCTGTGGCTCTACCACGTATCAACTGTGTGATATTGAGTGAGTCACTGAACTTCTCTGAGCCTCAATTTCCCCATTTCTTAATGGGGAAAATAAAAGAAATGTTCTCAGTTGGTTGTGAGGAGTCCTGGATAACTGGAACAGTGCCTAGTACATAGAGAACTCTCGGTACGTGTTAGCCATTGTCATCCTTGGGGAGGGAAAGGGCTTGGGATAGAATAAGAGTTTAGACGGCATAGACACGTGGGCACGAATCAGAGGGCAACGGAAAGGGAAGGATTTGTGATTTTGATGGCAGCCGTGGGCCCCACCAAGAGCTGAGCTATGGAGAAAGGAAAGGGCGGACAGGAATCTCCAAGCCCAGCTTGGCTCAGGGGGGTCTGAGGGACCACAGAGCTGGCAGAACTCCTTAATTCTGAAAATCTCCTCTTTCCACTCACACTGTTCCTTTTTAAAGTCATCAATGTCTGTAAGCACTTTATGCTCCCTTGGGTAAAGAATTGCTCTGATCTGGGTGTCTGGTTAGTGGTGAAGTGGGACCACTGGTGTCCTTCCCATGCGCAGAAGAAGGCAGGATATCCTCACTGTACACGTGAGGGCATGAAGGAAAAGGTTAGGACTAGTGCAGCAGTTAGGCTCTCTTTAGAAGGACAGAAAGACGTTCAGACATTCAGGACACAAAGGGTTAAAGCTATCCTGTGAATTAGTGCAAGGTCACAACAAGATCAAATCATGGATCTTCAAAGACCCAAGCTGCAGACACAATGAAATCAGGTGAAGGCAGGAAGGAAACGGCTGGGAATCCTGACAGAAGCAGATGGTGGGACCCAAGCAGATGGAACTACTTTGTGCTCCTCTTTTCCCTTGTTTATTAGGTTTCCTGACATTTGGTGCCTGGGAGGATTCAGAAGTTGGAGGCAGGGAACAGCCCCTAGTGTTGGCGGACCTAGAAAGGGGAGCGGTGGCGGGATGGTGTGGCATGCGGCCAGGGAGACTGTGCTGCACGCTGGTTCCAGGCAGCATTCTCAACAAGGCTTGGCTGGGCCATGCTGAGACCCTCTGCCCATCCTCAGAGAGCTCAGGAGGCCTGGCCTTGCCCTGGCCCTGCAAAGGCCCATGGTGCAGACTCAGAGAGTCCTCCGGGGCCTTGGACATGGGGTGCCCTGACTCAGGGGCCCAGGCTTGGGAACACGCCCCAGGCGGCTCTTACTGAGGTTGGGAAATACACCATCTCCTGCTGCCAAGTCTTCCCTGAGCATCGTCTGGGACCGTCCAAAGCCAGCAGAGGTGCTCCTCCACTGTCGGGTCAGGACCTGAGAGCTGGCCATCCGAAATGCACCTTCGTGAGTTCAAAAAGAAGGGGTTAGACAGGTACAATTGTGCCAGAGTCTTGCCTCTTCCCCAAGGCTGGCAGCAGTGAGTCTGGCTTCCAGCTGTCAGTCATCTGAAGGCAGGAAGGCCTTGTGCAAGGTAAGACTATGAGATTTGGAGCCAGATGCTCTGGGTTTGAAGCCCAGTCCCATCTCTTAGTAGCTGGATGGGGTACTAACTCCTCGGAGTCTCGTTTTCCTTATCTGGTAATATACCTACCTTGTCTGGTAGATACTATTGGTGAGATAATATGCAGAAAGTAGCACTGTTTTCTAGCTAATTAAAAGGCTGGCTTTCTCAGGAATGCACTATTTTCTTTCTCTCTCAGTGTGCTGTCTCAGAGACCCAGGTCCCAGCTCTCCTCCCACAAGTCAGGCTCCTGAAGTCCAGGGTGTCACCAAAGGGGGGTAGATGGAAGTGATGAAGCTATAGCACACTGAAGTGTATTTTTGGGAACCCCACTCTCAGAGAACACCATGTTTGTAAGGTTTTCCTTTAAAAAATGAAGATGCTAAAAGCTCTGAGAAGTCTGCAGTAAAGAAACCTTTTGAGCTTTAATCAATCCATGTTTCCTAATCTGGTATTCCCTGTTTTTGTGCTGAATGGCCATTAACAGGACATGGAATTATGGTTCTAGTTTCCTGGAAGACATTTTGGAAAGTGTTGATCCGGGTGTTAGGGGGCTGTGGGACTTGGATTAAGACAATGGCTAGGTCCTCAAACCTCCCAGGCTGTGGCTACAGACTCTAGGAGAATGGTCAGAAAGAGATACCCTGAATGAGGAGCAGTTTGGGATGACAATGACAGTGACTGAGAATGCCCAGTGAAGCAACAGCCTGGGCTGCTGACCAGAGCTTGAAATGAGAACAACTGGGGCAATTAAGTAAGGGAGGGAATGGGTTGTTGATTATTTTTGTACCAAAGATTTACAAAAAATAATGGGTGGGGGAACAGGAGGAATGTGGAGAGGCACATTTTGTTTCCAAACACAATTCCTTCATGAGGTCTGCTAAAAGAAAAAATGGAACTGTAAAGGACAGGAAAATGTCATTCAGGAAAGAAAAGGACATATAATTCATAAACATATGAATAATATCTCACAAAGAAAACCTAAAGAAATTCCCCAAGAGATTCTTTTCTTACCTATGAGACTAGCAGGATTTAGAAAGATAAACAATATTCAGTGTTGGCAAGGGCAGACATTGGAATAAGCTTTGGGGAAGGGTCACTTTGTTAACTAACTTACATTCACTTTTAAATGTACAGACCCTTTGATATGCAATCTTACTCTAAGGGTTAATTAAACCTGCAGAGATAACCAGACAGGTGCACAAAGATGTTCTTTGCAGCATAATTGACAATAATCAAAAGGGGAATAAACTGAGGGTATAGTAGGGGGCAGGTTAAATAGGTTCTGATGAAGTTTAAGAGGCAGAGGAGAGGGGTGAGAGGAAGCAGAGACTCTAGAGCCATGCCTCTGGATTCAAAGGCTGGCTCTGCCTCTCATTGCTGTGTGGCTGTGGGCAAGTTACTTAACTCCTCTGCCTCTGTTTTCCCATCTGTAAAATAGGGGTAATAATATATCTACTTTGCCAAGTTAAATCATTTAATATATATATAAAGTGTTTTGGAACACTGTCTCATTGGCTATATGATGGTGATAGCTCCCTGCAGTGGAATACACTGAAGCTCTTAAAATGATGATAAAGATTTACCTTTATGGAAAGGTACTTTGTAAAATATAGCACATATTAGTATGATCCAATCCATGCAAAATTATCTGTCTTGATTTCTCTACATGCAGATACCCACAGAGAGAAGTCTGGAAGGATGGTAATTAGTATTCATCTCTGGATTACTGTCATTCCTTTCGCTTTTATCTATTTTATGTCTTTCTAGATTTTGGAATTTTCTACAGTGAGCACACCTAATAGTCCCAATTGGAAAAATACAAAAAAGTCATATTCATCTGGTGTGAAAGAGGGATCGGGGTGGTTTTCCAGCCTTCTTCAGAGCAGTGGGATGGGGGCTCATGTGTCACACCCCATGGTGGCCAAACCATCCACTGGGGGCCTTTCTGCTTCTAGGCCATTCTTTTTACCCCTCCCTGCAGGCCTGTGTTCCTTTGTATCCCAGCACCCCTCCTTCAGCCCGTAGGGGTTGCTTGGCCCTGAGAAATGCCTGGCTGCCCACCTGCCTTACCAGAGTTGGGATACCCCACCACGGTGGGAAGGTAGCGGCTCTTGCTCATGTCCACAGGCACGAAGACTGTGTATTTGCTGATGACGTTGCAGGCCTTGCTGGTTTGCACGGCATTCATCTGGTAGCGGCGGCCAGACCCTGCGGAGAGAGGAGCAGGCGGTCACTGTGCAGACTCGGAAAGTCCTCCAAGATGGAAGTTCTGGCAGCTAAAAGGAGGGCTAGACCAGGGGTCCCCATCTTTGGGATTTAATAAGTCCTTAAAATCAAGAGGTTGCCAAACTTGACAATTAAGGACATTTTTGAAAAAACTCGAGGTTATTAATCTCCACCATCATTTCATAAAATAAAGACACTTTAATGTAAAAGAGGTAAGACATCTAAGAATAAAAAGACAGTGACATCCCTTAAGTAATTTTAGTGTTATTTTTAAGAAAACAGAACCCTCTATGGCGCCTGTATTTTCTCTTTTCATTTTGCCACTGTCTGATCCTTGCTGCAGGATTTCACGGGTCCCCTGGCTGGGTGGGGACCACTGGAACAATCCTGCCGAGCAGATGGAGAGCCAGAGAGGAAGAGTGGTGGGCATAGGGCCACACAGTGAGTGAGTAATGGGCCTGAGGTCAGGACCCAGGATGGGTCTGGCCCCCAAACCCAAGCTCTTCCCATTGAACAAGTGGGCAGTGTCCATGGCTGGTGGCCTCCAGAGGCCTGTGTGAGGTACCAACGGGACAAAGAAATGCTTTGTGAAGTATAAGATGAGGTGTTTATGGGAAGAAAAAAAATATATATATATAATGTAAAAATATAAATAATAAAAAATATAAACAATATGATTATTGTATCAATAAAACATGAACCTATAATAAATAATGCTAAATACATTCTCCATTTATAACTGTATCTATCTATTCTCCAGATGTATTCCATCAAGATCCCAGGAGTCACTTCCTTAGGAAAGTTTGCCACAATTCCTGAACTAAATTAGCTCCCTTCTATCCTTGTTATAAAATCTTTTGAATTTCTGTAATTCTTCTTAATAGCACTTAGGGCAAATGCACTCAATTGTGTGTTTAATTATTCAGTTAACGTCGGTGGCTCTGCTAGTCTGTGTCAGCATTCATAAGGGAGATCGGGGATTGTGGTGGTCACTGAGCTATTCAGCCCCGAGTCTGGCCCCTAGCTAATCCATAGGCAATAAATGGCATTGATGAGTGAGTGAATGGACCAACTAGGTCTAGAGGGTTCTGTGGGAAGGTGTGGTCCTGGGAGCAGGTGGAATAGAGCTGTCCCAGGTTCCGGAGCTCTGCAGGGGGCGCTGCAAGGAGAAGCCCCGGGAGGTGTGGAGAGTGGGGGACCTGTAGCAGAGGGGAAGGAGGTAGGAGAGGCCGGATCACCAGGTCACTAGGCGGGGTGGGAAGAGGGAGAAGAGCCCTGGGCTGCGGGGACAGAGGCGTCCGGAGACAGAGCGATGGGGGCAGATCAAGGAGGGGGTGGGGCCTGGGCTCTGAGGGAGGAAGAGTGTTGGGGTGGGGGGTGAGGGGAGGCATTTAGAGGCCGCGGTGCGGAGGAAGGTGGAGCCCTGGGCGGCGGCGTGGAGGGGTGGAAACCCGGCGAGGAGAGCGGTCCCGTCGGCGGGGGGAGGGCCGGTGGGCTGCGCGGGGAGGAGGGGCGGGGAGGAGGGCGCAGGCGCAGGCCCGGCGCGCTCACCGTGCTCGATCTCGCCCTCGCGCTCCGCCAGCTGCTCGAAGTCGCGGATGATGGCGCGGGCCGCCAGGTGGTGGAAGGTCTCGCTCCACAGGTCGGCGTAGCGCGCGCCGCCCCGCTCGGGCCCGGGGGTGCCCAGCTCGAAACTCACCTCCCACTGGACACTCTGGCTGTCGCGTAGGCCCTTAACAACGGCCTTGCCCAACACCGGGCGTGGGGTAGCGGGCCTGCCGGGACTGACCCGCTCCTCCGACTCGCCCAGGGGCTCCCAGTCCGAGGACATCTCGGTCTCGAAGGCTGAGGGATGATGAGACGGCTCTGCAAGCAGAGGGACAAAAGGGCGGTGCTCTGAGCTGGAGGACAGAGGGCCAACCCCCAGGGCCCATCATCCCTTCCCAGGACACAGACTTCCCCCCACCCCCAGCAAGTACAGTGCCTCCCACCCCAAATACACAGCTCCTTCCCTAGGACAGCTGCGGTGGCATGGGCTTGTCCCAAGAGTGGGGCAGACCCACCTCCTAGGAAGCCAGTACCTGAAGGAGCGAGATAGGGTGGCGTCAGGACCCTTGGGCTCAGAATGCAGCTGCAGGGAGGATTATCTGGGAGCCTCACAGGCAGCCCAAGGGCCAGGTTGATTGGGAAAGAGTGGGGTTGGTGAGGTCCTCAGGGACAGCTGGACTACAGCAGACCTACCCTCTCTGCCAAGAGCACAGAGGCAGGCATCTGCCCTCTGACCTGTCATCAGAAGCTAGGCCACAGCCACAGGTTCCTCCCTGTCCCCAGTCAGATCCTGGACCCTACTGGCACTTACCCAGGTCCCCAGGGCTGCGGCTGTCTGGGGAAGGCTTCAGGCCAGACCCCAAATCCAGCTCTCTCATGGGGTTCCAGGCCTGGGACTCCTGGCAGGAAGGCAGGGCTGGCTGGCAGCCTTGGGGCAGCAGAGAGGGCCTGCGGGCTCCTGGGCCCCGGAGTTTAAGGCCCTGGCTCAGGTCTGGGCCACTGTTCAGCAAGGGCTAGGAGTACAAGAGGAAGGGGAGGTGGAGTTCTGGTGACTGGACCCTTTCTCCACCCCCAGCCCCAGCTCTTTGAGCACTTCGGCTCCTCCTGGGAGACTGCCCAGCAGCACCCAAGGGCCGATTACCTGCTTCCTACTAACCATGAGAAACAGCAACATGAATAAGCCCAAAGTATGGATAAAGTCCAAACCATGGAAAATCATGCACCATGGATAGTATTCTAAACCCACTTTTTTTTTTTGCCATAAAGCTCAAAACTGTGCGTTTAAAATTATCTTTTCATATGTCTTTTTTTCCTTGTCTTTTCATATGTCATGCTTAAAAGGTCTTTCCCACTCAAAAAAAATTATAGAATTTCTGTGATTTTATTTTTGTTGGTTTGTTTAAATCTTTGATTCACATGAAATTTATTTTGGTGTAAAGAAATAGGAACCAGCCTTTTCCTTGATTATCTGAATAGTACAAATCTCAACACCAGTTACTGAATACAGTTCATTCACTGAGTCCCTAGGGTTTATCAATTCCCCACCTCTATCCTGACAAAGCTGTCAAGTATGTTTGGCTTTATTTCTGGACTTTCTGTTCTGTTTTGTGTATTTAATCTGTCTACTCTTGTGCTGGTACAAAAACATGAAAAGGCAAGGGATAAACGGGAATATATTTGCAACACGCACGACAAAGAACATTTTCAAGAAAACGCTCTGATAAAGCATGGGAGAATAAACTCAGAAAAATGGGTTGAGGGCATCTACAGAAGTTCTTAGAAAAAGTATCCAAAAAATTCATGAAAAAATGCTCGGCCTCACAGCATTGCTCAAAATTCAGTTATGATTTTTTCCCCATCTTCCAGGTTGGCAAATATTTAAATGATGGCATCCATTGCAGTCGATGCCGAGATAGTTTCTCTCTCATGGAATGTTGGTGGGAGAGCAATTTAGCAATGTGCTATCAACATTAAAGATGCATAAGCTTCTCCGAAGAAGAAATTCAGATGGCCAACAGGCACATGAAAAGATGCTCCACATCGTTAATCATCAGGGAAATACGAATTAAAACCACATGAGAGATCACCTCATACTGGTTAGAATGGCCACTATCCAAAAGACAAGAAACAACAAATGCTGGCGAGGATGCGGAGAAAGGGGACCCCTCCTACACTGTTGGTGGGAAAGTAAATTGGTTCAACCACTGCGGAAAGCAATATTGAGGTTTCTCAAAAAACTAAAAATAGAAATACCGTTTGACCCAGTAATTCCAGTCCTAGGAATTTACCTGAAGAAAACGAGATCT